>JAWDGP010002748.1:5000-105000 GCA_033675545.1 Elysia crispata | reverse complement strand
CTACTACTACTACTACTACTACTACTACTACTACTACTACTACTACAACTATTACTACTACTACTACTACTACTACTACTACTACTACAACTATTACTACTACCACCAACACTACTACTACTACTACTACTACTACTACTACTACTACTACTACTACTACTACTACTACTACTACTACTACTACTACTACTACTACTACTACTACTACTACTACTACTATCACTACTACTACCACCACCACTATTACTACAACTACTACTACTACTACTACTACTACTACTACTACTACTACTACTACTACTACTACTACTACTCTTACTTCTGCTGCTGTTGGTACTACAACCTTCTTAGTAACTACAACGGGTGCTACTGCAAGTTCTAATACCACGACCACTACGGTCTATACCAGCTCTACTGGTAGTGGTACAGGGAGTGAAGAGGTGACTTAACGTTTATGACTGCTGTTTTTTTTTATCCTATGTTGATTTTATTTTAATGAACACATTTTTTTTTTTTTTTTTTGAAAAATATTCTTATTGAAATCAAGGAAAGAAAATGTTTTCCTAGATTTTAACAACCTTTAGTTCTATGTTGATGTTAGAGTATCTCAAACATTTCGGCACTTTCTGAAAAGAGATCAGGTGTATTAAACACGGAGATCAAGGATGCTTGATTTATGAGAGAGAGAGAGAGAGAGAGAGAGAGAGAGAGAGAGAGAGAGAGAGAGAGAGAGAGAGAGAGAGAGAGAGAGAGAGAGAGAGAGAGAGAGAGAGAGAGAGAGAGAGAGAGAGAGAGGTTTTTCCATAGCACAAAACAGCGAGCTTGCCGTGAAATGGGCGGGGCCTAATCTACTGCGCTGCGCAGTGACACGAAAGAGGCGGTACCACGGTCAGCTGATCATTTTTTTGTGAAGATCTGCACGAACTTAGTGGATGTTAAATTTGTAGTTCTGAGCGGTGCTCGGTCACTTCACAGCTGATCATAGTCACGTGGTACAAAACACACATGCCTAGAAGTGTAACCACAGCTCGCTTGATGCGTTTTGAAGTTCACACGGTCGGTCTTTAGCCTATAAAGTCCACTTCCAAAGGGCAGAGTCAGTAAGTTTGATTCGCTTCTTCCGAAGATTCAGATCCTCTTCATTCAGGTGAGTTCAAAGTTTCTCTTCTCATGGCTTATCTAATCTCGAGAAGCCAGAAAATTTCATTAGGATTAGGTTCCGATTCGATTTTGATCAAAATATCTTTATTCTTTTAGGTTCGTGAACCGATTCTTCAGCTCGATCACATCAGCTGATTCTATTTAGGCCTACTTGTTGACTTCTAATTCTGGTTATTTCTTATTGTATCAACGTTTAGACTAGATTCTAGCTCTAAGCTACATTAGATTTTAGTTCTACAAGGTTCGGCCAAAACGAAAACCTTGGCCGCATTTGCTTCTTTCAATAAAGCAAATTTAAATTTCATAATCGTTTCTTTGTCCAGATCCATATTTGTAATAGATATAGATCGATTCGATTTTTTATCATGGCTTTCATAATTTGTTATGCTGTTGCCACTGGTTTGCTTTTGGGAAGAGTACCACAAATGTGGAGATAAGTTACGGCCACGTCCTTAATACGATTTAGGCTACATTTAGAATTCAACTCAACATTGTCTTTCAAAAGAATTATCGGCAAGACCAATGTAAAGCCATCAGGTTCACAAATGTAGGCCCTACTCCTTTAAATTTTAATATAATATATTTTATCAAAATTTTTCCTAAGAAAAGATACAAATTGAGTGCTTAAAAACATAAATTGCTTAAAGTCAACAGTTCGTGTTGGTTGTACTTTAGGAGTAGGCCCAGTTTATTGCCTTTTTTTTTTTTTTTAACTCTTATTAACTCTAAAATAAAGAGTGAGTAAAATTTTAATTGACCTAGATCTATATCTGTTGATCAGTGTAGTCTAGATACCTCTTTATTCTGTGTTTCCTCTGGTCTTATCTTCTCAATCTTTTGTGGACATGTCCTAACCCAAAGAAACAAAGGGGATGTTTTTGCTCATTCATAAATAAAAGAATTGATCAACACAGTCAGCTAAATCAATATTTCATTATAGAATTCAATAAATCCAGCTCAAAATCGAATTAGGTTTGCTTTATCGCTGAGACTGAAAGCAAGCGTGCTAGTCATTCACCTAAATTCAGTTTACCCCAGCAATCTGTGCTGCTTTGCCTTGTGACCTTAAGAAAGGAGGTCAAGGCTGCCGGGGCACTTAACTTAGTAGGCTAGTAGCTTGGTCTTGGTTTTACCAGTTTCACCAAGTTGATTCGATTTAACGAGTCTCAAGATTCATGTCGTTAGTAGGCCTATATATAATTTTTTTTATTATTTAGCCTTGTGCTTCTCAACAAACAGCGTTTTATTTAACAACAATAAATGAATAACAATGTATTCAGCAATAGGAAATGCTGCCCGTTTTTTATACATGTCACGAACAGTTTTTAAACCAACAAGAGATTTTCTAACCTAGCTTGAGGGTCTAACTCTACTGTGATTCAACCAATCCACTCCAGCCAACAGTGCCTATTTTGAAAGCACAGTTTTTCATATTTTTTCATGATGATAAATAAATAGGACATCGTCTTGGATCTCCCCCTCCAAATCCACACGCAAATGTACGCTAGATGTACACACAACAGGTACGGTATTCCAATAACATTGGCATGCTTATCCTTGGGTGTGTTTATGAACCACAATTGGATGAGTAATTTTCAGGCCCGCTGAATGACTGTTGTTCACAGCTGTGGAGCATGCATAAGACTAGAACAAGTAGGACTCGAAGTAAAGCAGATAACGAATGCGTCTCAAACAATAGTTATGAAATTTGTGTCTGTTTGACATTGGGTTTTAAGCATACACTCCATTACATTTGTACATTTTCAAAAAAAGAAAATAAAAATAAAGTTTAGGTTGGTTTAGGACTACGTGTGGAAATTAGCTATTATTTAAGCTAAAGCCGGACTGGGTGTAAGTTTCGCTTGACTTAAGGTACCACATTATCGTATCAGACCTCCGAAGTTTCAGGTTAAATGCATTAAGGGGCTTATTTTTTTCCTGGATTCAAATTTTGTAAAATTTACGGCTTAAAAACAAAACAAAAATATAATCAAATTTTCTATATAAATTTAGTAGAATTTCTACATTTCGGATTGTATCCCAAAAAAAATAACATGACTTGAAATAACAAAAAAAAAACAAAAAACAAAAAAAACGCGGAATACGCCCTTGTTCAGATCAGATTTGATCTGATTAACTTGACACATGCTAACAAACAAATGATGACTGTGTTATGATAGTTTCAAATTTGAAGCCACTGAAAAGAAAACAATGCGCAGTTGTTGCTTTTTTTTGTAATTGTAATTTGTATAGTAGCAATCTCTACCTTATGCGCCTGAATTGCTAGTACAGTTGTTAGTAAGTCATGTCATTAAAATCAGATGCTCCGTGTGGTGCGTACTGTTCTCCTGGTGGTCAGATTGTTTATTGATGACCAGTTGAGACCAGCAGTGGGCGGACACTCCGAAATGAAGAAGTTGAGTCACTGAACCTACTGAACCTGACTAGGCTATTCATTTGTAACGTGTTCACAGGGACGAGGGAGGATGGGTACGCCGGTACGGGAGGGAACAGACCTGTATTGACTGTATCACTATCAGCTCCGCGACCTTTGACCTAGTTCCTGAGAGGAACGAGCTCGTCACGGCCTCGGCATGGCTTCGTCACGTGTTTGCCAAGGAAAGTTTCTCGGTTTCTCGGGCTTCACCACCAGTCTTAATCTAGCTCGCGTCTCATCCTGGTAGAATAGGCTGTACCGATAGCGTGGAATTGGGCCTACGTAGAGTCGTAGTCATCATGAATGCCGCATTCAGCATGTTTGCGTTATATTACGTTATCAGGTCTTGACTCTGAGAGCCGAAATTATTGCTAACGGTAACACTAAGAAGACTGAGGCAGTAAACTAGCGAAGCAGTTCAGGGGGAACAATTAGGTTTTTTTATTATTATTACTTTAAGTCTAACAAAAGAGCACCAGTGTAGCCCTCATATTTGTGGTTTTTGTCTCTGATTCCATGATTATATATAAACAATGAAACTAAAAGCTTAGAACAATAAATAGTTTCTGAGCTGGTTTTGTAGTAGTGGTTGTTGAAGTAATTTTTAATGTAGAAGTAGTAGTGGTAGTGGTAGTGGTAGTAGTAGTAGTAGTAGTAGTAGTAGTAGTAGTAGTAGTAAGAGTGGTATTATTAGTAATATTACTAATAGTATAGTAGTTGTAATTGTAGAAATATTTGTAGTAATAGTAGTGGTGGTAGTTGTAGTAGTAGTTGTAGTAGCAGTAGTAGTAAGAGTGGTATTAATAATATTACTAATACTAATACACTGCTTCAAAAGTGGTAATTGTAGAAATAGTAGTAGTAGTAGTAGTAGTAGTAGTAGTAGTAGTAGTAGTAGTAGTAGTAGTAGTAGTAGTAGTAGTAGTGGTGGTGGTGGTGGTGGTGGTGGTGATAGTAGTAGTAGTAGTAGTAGTAGTAGTAGTAGTAGTAGTAGTAGGAGTAGTAGTGGTAGTAGCAGAAGTAGTGGCAATATGACCAGCTGTAGTAACAGTAGTATAAATACGTTGTTGATATTGCATTTACATTTCTTTATTTTATAGACATATTGTTTGTTCACAAAAGTAAGAGAATTATCAACTCGGGGAAAGGAGGGGACTACACCCTTTTTACTCACGGTGTGATATGAATACGACTCTTTGGCCATGTGGTGTGCCTCTGTCTGAGCGGCATACATGTAGTGTTGGGCATGAGTCTCGTCTCATATCCCTGCCTTGCAAAAGCCATGGGTGGAAACTGAAGTTTGATAAGTATGGGGGTCTCTTAAATTGAAGGCTTTCCAGAACAGAGAAGGGCTGGAGTTGGGTCACCAGGCTCATTTATCTTTGACAGCAAAGAAGACCCGAGTGACCGTGGGGCTTTAGGTTGCGGGCCAGACCAAAGGATCGGAAGCGAAAAGTCAAGGCTATAAAGTGATAAACATAATTATCTTTGCAATTTGAAGTTGCTATCTTTGGGACGTGTTACATAACAGGCATGCTTTTTTGTCGACCAAAACGTGCCTGCACGCGCGACGCATTAAAAAAGAAAACAACACGGCTCAGTGTTTGCGTACTAAATTTTATACACTGACGCAGCTTAATGAAGGAAAGTGCAAATGTCCTATATGAATACATCTATACTCAAGTGCCTTGTTTGATGCTCATATTATCATAACCTGCCATCAGGCATATAATTAGAACCGAATTCATTTTTTTAATTATCAGAGTAGCCTACTGCTTTAGTTAAAGTAGTATTGCTCTGTCAAAAGCCTGGTCTCGTAGTGTATCGTGCAACAAGAGAATCGAAACGGGATTTGACTTATTAGTACTGGTAGACAATTTGAATACATGTAACTTGTTGCGGGGTTTGTCGCCATTGGCTGGCCTTGGTTTTCGACGCCTCCTCAAATAGGACGCCTCTTTTCTGCACAGGGCTAAGCTAAGGGCTAGCTTTGATAATATATACTCTATCTTTCTATAGGATGCGTGCGCACTTTGTTACGTCACTGTGCAATGTTGTTTTTCATGCACCAGTTTAGCCTTTTATTCGCTGTGGCGAGCTTTCAATTGGATTTGTTCTATAAATAGGGTAGTCTTGATCCGACTGCAGGAATAAACCATGGAGCTTGTCGATAGCAGCCCTTGAGCTAGTCATGAAGCAGTTATTAGTTAGTATCCTTTCAGCCAACCTTGACTTATTCATACCTGACAGATGTATAGTGGCCCTGACCAGACGGAGATAACTTCAGCCACAGTCCTCAAGGCGACTTGCCTTTCATCTAACCATAACATCACCGCGTGCTGTACATTCACCTTAACCAAAATTAATGACTCTGCAAAACTTGGCTACAATGTTTGGTAGAGCTGGTACCGCCTTTTATCTAGATAGGGTGTGGGTCCATGCTAGTAAGTCTCGAGTAGCGGAATTCAGTACATTGCTTTGTTTGTCGACGTGTCAAAGAGAATGAAAGACTTGCATAATAGAGCAAGATAAACACAATCCACCGCGATCTTTCCCCCACAAAGTCTATCTTGACTCAAGTGTTGCACGTTTGGGAAACACAATAACTAAAATAAATGAGAGATAGTGGATGATGGAATGCGGCCAAGTGGACAAACGTCTGGTTTTGGTTTATTTTTTGTCATTGTGACCAATGCTTGACAGAAGACATCTTCGCTTTCTCCCAGTAAACACATGGCGGACAACACATGGCGACGTCCGCCATGTCAAGGATCAGATGGAGAGATAAAACTGATTAGTTACCATTAGCCACAGATAGAGGGGGAGGGAGGGGACTGCATAGAGTCAAAGGGATATTTTCCGACCGACTTACTGGAGCATCATTTGACTTCAGTTTGAGGGGTTTTTTTATTTTTATTTTTTTTTGTCTTAAGTACTTTCAGTTTTGCGTCACCGGAAAGGGAAAAAAATCCGGTCAAATTTGTGTCAAGGAGAATTTGTGTTAGTTATATCATACGAACGTGTTGTTTGCACACTTCACTTCCAGCTCTGTAACTGACAACCGCCCTAAAACTAAAGCATCAACATTGATTTGTCATTAGTTTCGCACGTGGACATACAGTGTCGGCGTCACCTTGTCCATGTTTACATTGTTGGTAAATATCCTTCACCTCAGACTTTGATTTGCTCTTCTGGCTTGGTCAGCCAAATGCGCACTGCGTGTATTAGTCATAGAAGGGTCTACGGCTGAATGCTTTTTGCTTTCCTGTGATAATCGTAATGCATGGTGTATACATGTGAGCTCGTGGTATGAGTTGTTTTCTAGATGTTGTATGACTGGTTATCTTTTGTCACAGTTCAAAGCGGTAATAGCTAGACTTTGCATTGGAAAAATCAGAAATCTTCTAAACAAAGGAATTTTATCTGTTATTCTCAGAAACCTTTTATCATCCGTATGAATCTGACGCAGACTGTGAATGAGTTTTGGGTCTCATTTATCTGCTCTACCGTGTCCGGCTTATTTTTCTAGAGATCTGTATGAATGCAGTTAAAATACCTGAGATAGTCAGTCATATTAAGCAAGCCGTATCCACAGTCTCGGTTTATTCAGGCTAGACATTAAAAATTCCAAATGGACACTTGAAGTGGCTAAAATCTTTTGAAGTTTTATTTTACTCCTGACTTGAGAGCGGATTTATGCTCGTATTGTCACTATGTTCAATGATGCAGACCTGTGAAGCAGTGCTCCGAGTTTGCATAACCAAACATGGCTGATCAGTCTGAAGCACGCATTAACAATCGCAAAACGTGCATTCCGCGCACCACGTTTTATCAAGCTCCTCTTGTAAGGTGACAGGATGAAGTGGGAAGGTTCATGGGTACTCTATTATAATATTAGTGCATTGCACTCGAGTTCTCTTCTGATCCGCCTTCTTTGTGCCAGGGCTGCGTGTGGTCTTTTGCCTTCTTCGTAGATATGAGAGAGAGAGAGAGAGAGAGAGAGAGAGAGAGAGAGAGAGAGAGAGAGAGAGAGAGAGAGAGAGAGAGAGAGAGAGAGAGAGAGAGAGAGAGAGAGATATGGGAGGGGGGGAAGGGTGATGGCGGCATTTCTTTCTTTAAAAATTAAAGATACAATAAAATTTAGAGAAAACTACGACCATGATATACGTGTGTTAATACCAGAATGATTATTTTGTATAAACAAAATTGGGAAATTTGCATACCGAACACCTACATCCTTGTAGCGGATCATTCATACATACATACATAGATATAAACCATTCCCTTTCCTCCTTCTTCCAAACAAGCACACGCACAAATTACAGCACACCGTATTGAATAGGCCTACAAAATGTCACAGTTGTCCAGTTTCTCGATTGTGCCTTCCCCTCTTCCTCTTCTCTCTCTCTCCCCCCCCCCCCTCTCTCTCTCTCTCTCTCTCTCTCTCTCTCTCCCTCAACTCTCTTTATCTCTCTCTCATGCTCCTGCATCATGTGACCATGGTGTACTCACCCAGCCTATCTGATGCAGCTGTAAGTACCTTTGTTCGATGCGCTATGACTGAGTCAAAATGTCACACCACTTACAAGTTACATAAAGAACATCAGCCATTAGCCACGACCTTTTGCTCACTCGAATGAGACCTGGACTAGGTTGTTAACACGTGCGGGTGGGTGGCAGGCATGGTCATTTAACAGGGGAAATCGCCTGATGCTCTGAATAAGTGGAAATTAGTCTCAGTCGCAATTAACTGCACTACTGGGAGCTGCGAAGAACAATCATAACGGATTGCTTATCACACTATTTTGAGCCATGACTCGGGATGCAACAGATAAACAAAATTTTGTCACAAACAAAGAACTGAATTGAAAGGAGCTCTTTCGTAAGGCGGTACAGACTGACCGTTAAAAAGTAACACAGTCCAAAGTCCCGTCCCTGACAATAGTGCTTAGCTCATCGACATGATCTGCGACTTCAGTTTCGGTACCCTGTGACCGATGTTATACTAGACAAGTTGTCTCCGGCCTGGACTTTTATGGGATGATTCTCCGAGATCTATATATATATATATATATATATTTATATATCACGTGGCAGTTACACACACACATACACTAACAATTTGCTCCGGTTGTGACACCAGTTGAGACAGCAAAAGCTATGCAGTCTCATAAAAGTGCAACGTCTACCATTTGCACCATTCTTTGCTTAAACGCATTTAATAGTACATTATAAGCGAGAAGAAAAACGCCCATATACTTTCCGTCTTAGAAGTTGGAGACTGTTTACAAGTCATTTTGAAACTTCAAAAAGGTTTACTCGCGTATTTTGGATGTGGATTCTGGATCATTCCGAAGACAGAATTAAGTGGCTTGTCTACTTATAGCTCTGTTCAATCGTGAAATTGATGGTCAGCGAAATGTTGATGTTGCGTTGTGTTGGTGGGCCGGGTGGCAGTTGCTGTGAGAGTGTAATGTCCATTTAGTCCCTCTAATGTTACAGATATTCGATATGCTGTGAAGAAGACCTTATGGTCTTGCTCTAACTGGCTCTTTCTCTAGCGTCGGATTTTTGCGTATTCTAGACAAGTTGACGTTTGGAATAGCGCTACACACAAAAAAAAAATGTATACTTGGACATGTACCTCACCATTAATCGATTCTTTTCTCCTTTCCTCCACCTCTAAAAGGAGCACATTAAACTTGAAATAAAGATATTGCACACGTTTCACAGGTTATTTTGGGGGGAAAATAGGAAAGAGTTCCTTACGGTGAGCTCCTTAGTTCGATGCGTCGAACCACAAAGTTTTTTTCCTAATTCTGGTGATGAGAAAGAGACAGCTGGTTTTTCTGAAAAGTTATAAAACTCCATCTTGTGTCAAATTGTGGCCGCCCGATGCTCTGTGTCCAGTTCCAGATAAAGCACAATGTTACTATGACTTTCTATTTCTGCTCGACCCATTCCGTATTTCTGGGTTGTTTTTTTTTTTTTTTTAGGTCAGGTCGATGACCACGGTTGCTTGTCCAAACCGTCCTCTTCATACAAATTCCTTTGTTATGAAATGGCGTGTGTAGGGGAGGGGGGAGGTGGAATCTAGGTAGGATAGGCAGCTTAAAATGGTGTGGTACATCAAGCTTCCAATATTATTATAATCTACAAAGCTTAGAGTGCAGGATGATGCCCCCCGCCCCTCGTTATTCCGTGATTGTCCGCAAAATGAAATGCCAGGAGTCCAAGTGGTCATCACATTTACATGTACCTCAATTTGACCTAGGTTGCAGCACCGATACATAACAGTACACAATGTGAAGCCAGTTATATCGCTCGAGGTTGGAACATGGCCAGCTCTCGGCCTGCTGGTCGGCACCCGCACTCGAATCTGTTATCCGTTAGTTGCACTGACCATAGATTTTGATCATGTGACTTCGCGCTGTTTGTGAATTGACATTGACCTTGGCCGTTTCATGCATACTCGAGCAAGACCAACATCAGATTCGCAATGAGAAACCTGGTTCGTCTCAGAGCGAGTCTTCCAACCCAAAGTTGCTGCTGTAGTTTGTCGGCTGATCCGGCACACTAGGTGGATTAGTGACTTGGATTACCTTAGAAAATTTGACCGAAACTTTTGAGTTTGATATCAGGTTTGGGAGTTGCATGGTCTGCAAGAGGGATAGAGAAAGGCTTTCTTCGGAATATATTTGAGGTTGTTCGAAACCTGAAGGAATAAAATATTTTTTCAAGACTATCCATCACACACTATCAAGGGGTAGCTTGGTGCGTCTTACACAATGTTAGGGTGAAACATTTAACAACCGTCTCTCTCCTTTAGTGGCGCAGCGGAAATTAAACCCTTGTCCTCAACAGTAACATTTTCTCTCTCTCTCTCTCTCTCTCTCTCTCTCTCTCTCTCTCTCTCTCTCTCTCTCTCTCTCTCTCTCTCTCTCTCTCTCTCTCTCTCTCTCTCTCTCTATCTCTGTGTGTGCACACGTCATTTCCTTTGTTTATCGGTTTCCCTTCCGCCCCCGCTCCCCTCTACTTCTGCCTTTTATATCATTTCTCCCCTCTTTCTATCCTTTTCTCTCCTTTTTCTCCTCTTAATATGTTACCATAAAACTGTGTTTAATTTGGCTTGATCGATCTTTTATCCTAAGGTGCTGAACTGAAGTGAATGATTATAACATAATAATTTATTTTACTGCTTATTTTGTTCTTGCTTTATTTATTTATTTATTTTGAGCGGCCAAATGGAAGAAAAAAATCAACACGCCTGAATTTATAGTAAAATTAAACTCAGTTCAGTTTATATTCCCTGTCTCTTTCTCCCGACTGTTTGTCATCCTGTCTGTCTCTCTTTCTCTCCTTCTACCTATTTCCTTCTCTTTTCATGTTCCTTCAAGCCTTCGACCACCAAAACTACTCTTTTTTTCGATTGCTTGGACGCTTCATGTTGCTTCCACAATACATTTTATATTTTCCTTTAATTACCCATTTACCTTTTTTTTTCTTTAATAATGGCTCGGAGACAGGAGTCATATTTCATGTATTTCTCGGATATTGCATCATGTTACTGACACACTGCGTAGCACGAGTGTTTTTACCTGTGCAAAATTTGTGTTTATGTATGCGTCTTTTCCCCTCTTTTCTTTCCTTTTTTTTTTTTTTTTTTTTTTTTCTTCTTCGATTTCTTAATCTGCATCTGTTTCCTGTCCATAAAGTGATGCAAACTACCAGTTTTGCTATTTGATATGTCGTGTGCTTGCTCTCTGAAAGTGTGTAATGTAAGTTTGTAAGTATGCATGTGTCGTTTGGCAAGGGGGGTCGGAGAAACCCGGTAATATGACTAAGTGATCACGGATTTTCCCGATCTGATGCAATCCGCACGTCAGCGGTGTAGTTCTCAGAAAAGGAATGCGAAGAGAAAGAGAATATGTGTTCACTTCGTAGGTTTGTTTGATCTTTCATCACAGTCGACTACCATATCTTGCACTTTTGAGTCAAGTAAATTAATATTATGCCTGACTGATTTGGTAGAATCAGAATGCCCAGGCTAGTACCGTTAGCAGCCATACCAAATTTTCACCAAAAAAAAAAAAGGGACGAAATCTGGTTAAACATGAAAGATGTGCATGATTTCATAGAATGATTTCCTATTTTCTTTCCAGTTCCACTTTCACCACTTTTGGGAATAACTTTCACACTATTCTTCTCTCGACTTAAAAAATTCACATATTACCTTTTCTCTAAACCTTTGTCTCCTTAAAACGCCACTTGATACCTTTGTAATAAAAGATTCCGACATAGTTTTAGCAAGTTATGCAATTTAGAACATTTGACAAAGAAATTGGTTGTTTGCTTTACTTTTAAGGTTACGTGCATCTGATAACAAATAAGTAAAGTACCGAACATTGTTCCAGTGGGGGATAAATCTGAAAAGAGCTGATTATGGCGTTAACCTGCTTCGGTTCTAATCCCTTTTTTCTCCGATTGCATTGTTCTTTGCCAGTTCTATCCCAAAAATGTTTACTGTGCAAGTGCGCATGTACCGGTATCCCGCAGTCCATCACGTGCTATCAACTCATAAAGGTGAAAAGAAACCTTTCAATTTATTAGCTAATGTTGTAAATTCCCAACACACCACTATTAATCACGTAAATAAATGAATTCCCGCAAGATGGCACACCTCTTGGCGCATGGTCTTTTATATCCTGTGTATAACAATGTGCCTTTACCACGTCTTCTAACGTTAATAGATCGGGAAAATGCAGAATTAGCCGTTTGCTATTACGAGTTGAAGCTTCTATGGTAAAATGGATAGTTTCCCTTGCCTGGGCAAGGCATAGAGAAAATCATACACACCTAAAGTACTAGTTTTTTACCTATTAAAGTAGGGGGAGGGGTGGGAGCTAGTGGGAGTGGTTATTGTCTCTTCAGTTTATCCTTTAAGGATGTTCTTTCAATTATGCAAAATTGTTTACCAAAATCGAATAATTAGTTCAAGCATAGAATTAATAAAGTAATCTAAACTAAACTTAAACGTAAGATGAAAAAATAAAGCAAACAATTTTCTTTTATTTACAGTTAAATGATGTGGCTATTACTCAATCATCACGAGGAGAAGGGGTTCATAATATGTCGACAATCCAATTTCATATTCTGTTTATCTTAAATCATGTCAAGAGACAACTGACCTGTAGTATTATGTCAATTTTCCCGTGTATTTGCCTGATGCCTTTTCGGCGACTTGACTTAATTCCTGTACCCTGGATATCCCTTATGTTCTAATCTGACGCCAGTTGTGGCATACAGACCGTGGTTTATGTAACTGCGAGCAACTTAAAATGGAGATAATTGGGTCGAGTCACTGCGACTAATGTCAAGTGGATCCACGACCTGATCAGCTTTACTGAGATTAGGAGTCTCGCTTTCTAATTAATTATATCCAACCAAGAATCTGGATGCATGATAATAATAGACGTTGTAGGTATCATGATGATGGTAATAATAATAATAATAATAATAATAATAATAATAATAATAATAATGATGATGATGATGATGATGATGATGATAATAATAGTAATAATAATAATAATAATAATAATAATAATAATAATAATAATAATAATAATAATAAGAAGAAGAAGAAGAAGAAGAAGAAGAAGAAGAAGAATAACGACATTAACAACAGCAATAACGAGTAGTAGTGGTAGTTGTAGTTGTAGTTGTGGTAACGGTGGTAGTAGTAGTAGGAGTAGTAGGAGTAGTAGGAGTAGTAGGAGTAGTAGTAGTAGTAGTAGTAGTAGTAGTAGTAGTAGTAGTAGTAGTAGTAGCAGCAGCAGCATTAGGAGGAGGAGGAGGAGGAGCAGCAGCAATAATAACAATAATAATATTATTATTAGTAGTAGTAGTAGTAGTAGTAGTAGTAGTAGTAGTAGTAGTAGTAGTAGTAGTAGTAGTAGTAGTAGTAGTAGTAGTAGTATTATTATTATTATTATTATTATTATTATTATTATTATTATTATTATTATTATTATTATTATTATTATTCATAAAACCACGAGGAGCCAACTGCTCTATATTGGAAAACACCGTCTAAAAATAAATAACTATATACACAGTGCTAGTGCTACTAATTCTTCACCTTCGACTTTGCTCCCCACGTCCTCATCAGACCGTTCAACCCGCTCCTAGCAGCACACAGTACCATGGGACATGCGCACCTCGTACGTGACACCTGTGTGGCAGGCACACTGGCGTTACGAAATATTGAATGGGTGATACGGCCTCGTGCGCTGCACCAGATAAGAGAGAAAAAAAAAAAGATTGTCATATCAGAAATATTAAGAAAATTAAAAGAAAAATAGAGATAACAGGCAAACTGCAGTTTCCGCGATTGCGTCACGCGTCTGGCCACACCAGCCGTGTTGATCTCTTCTGGTTGGTTAATCTCAGCTGAATGGCACAGATATAAGCCGCAGCCCAGCTCGGCTAGAGTCACATCTGTTTTCTTGTGGGTTGAGGCTGTAGTGGTTTGTTTGACAACACTGCCTTGTTTATAGCTCTAAATTTTCATCACCAATCAGAAGAAAGTAAACCTACTATTTGGACGCAGTGTTTGTTCATATAGAAATTCAAGAAACGAGGAAGAAACTCTTGTTTCCTCGAGGAGCCAAGCAACATAACTTTTCATTTCGCTACCGACTTACGCAAAGAACTTTTCTCGCACCAGCTTCAAGATAAACATAACGTAGGTGAGCCAAGCTTGTGTTATATTAGCCTATGCGCTGCTTAGTTTCACCTCGTGCCTTATTTTGATGGGTTTTTTTTTTGTTTTTATTTTTGTTTTGTTTTTTGAGACAGCAGCCGCTCGTTATGTTAAAATTTAGATCAATATCTTCATATTGTTATATTTCACTATAAATATAACCTTTCATAATCTTTTTTTTTTCATCACCAGAGACTTGACGGCTAGCACCAGTATCATCAACATCAGTGTGTGTTGTACCAAAGAACCAACCTAGCATCATGGCAAAAGTCCACTCTAGCAACCCTACTGTTCTTGACAAGTTCCTCACCCTCGACATGCCAGACGGCAAGGTGAGGCTTAAACTCTACCCCTTAATCAAATACACACGCTGCATATTGACTTTTTTTCTTCAAAATTTAAGGTTCAGCCGCAGATTTATTTCTATACGCTGAAAAGCTCATGTTCTTAATGGTAATCTACTTTATTTCTTTTTTATTCTCAACATGTTTATTCAACGCCTCTATCTAGGATTCTTGACTTTAAAAAAAATATTTAAAAAAATAATAAATCCTCATCTAGAACTTAATGGTTGCAGAAGAAAAATGGAGAAGAATTCGGTGTGGTATCGCGCAGTGATCTCAGCCTGACATTCACCCGTGGATTAATGTCAGAGTCGATAATTCTCGTTTTATTATAAACACAGCTACAATGTCAGCCATCATCTGAACAAATGCAATGTCTGCTTTCACAACCACCACCATCATTACTCATTGCGAAAAATGAAAACGTGCATCAGAATCACCAACAGATTCAATGTGTGCAAACCAATCTTCATCTTGAGTTCCAGCAGCCCACTCACCCTACCCAGCAACAACTTCACTTTTCTTACAGCTGTTTTACTACATCACTATCTTAGCTGTCACTACCACTACGTCTACCACTAGTAGAGCACAACAATCACCACCACCAGCACATTCAGTTTCACTACTACGTCTACAGAACCATCATCACCATCACAACAGTCATCGTAACTATCACATCCAGCACCCATCACCACACGTCGTGGGCATGAAGACAACCATTCTCTCATCACCATCACACCAGTCATCATAACTATCACATCCAGCACCCATCACCACACGTCGTGGGCATGAAGACAACCATTTTCTCATCACCATCACACCAGTCATCATAACTATCACATCCAGCACCCATCACCACACGTCGTGGGCATGAAGACAACCATTCTCTCATCACCATCATAACTATCACATCCACCACCCATCACCACACGTCGTGGGCATGAAGACAACCATTCTCTCATCACCATCACAACAGTCATCATAACTATCACATCCACCACCCATCACCATCACACCAGTCATCATAACTATCACATCCAGCACCCATCACCACACGTCGTGGGCATGACGACAATCATTCTCTCATCACCATCACAACAGTCATCATAACTATCACATCCACCACCCATCACCATCACACCAGTCATCATAACTATCACATCCACCACCCATCACCACACGTCGTGGGCATGACGACAATCATTCTTTGATTCCTGTTTGCAGGTGATGGCCGAGTATGTCTGGATAGACGGAACAGGGGAGGGCCTGCGCAGCAAGTGCCGCACCCTCGACTCGGAGCCCAAGAAGGCCGAAGGTAAGCAAGGTTCAAACCCCAAGCATTGTGGTTGTTGCTGTTGTTTTTATTGTTGTCGTCGTTGTTGTGGTTGAAGTTGTATTACAAACTTAAATATCGCCGAGGAAGGTTTTTTTGTTGTTGTTGTTGTTGTTTTGCTCTCTGTTCATTTGTCATTTTTATTGTTGTTGCTTTTCGTGTTCGTTGTTACATTCTGTTATCGCTGATCATTTTGCCTGTGAAGTCATAGATGGGTTTCTCAATATGGTCAGGATAGTTCTATCGGGATCAATTCCTTATTTTTTTTTTCGTTATGCCATTATCAATACAGGACAAGGTGATTAGAAAAAAAAAGTAGAAATGAAACGTAATTGACTGGACTTGTTTCATCGCATGATAAAGAATCTTATCACCAAATCGTTCAAAATAAAGCTTCTCCAGAGTGTCACATTCTACGCGACTTGTTTTGGCTGCATTACGTGATGACCTTTGCTAACCCTCAAGCTCCATTTTTTCTGTATTTTGTTTGATTGAATTTAGAAAGTCTTGTCCCAAGTTAATTTTTTTCTGGTTACTCCTTAACTCTTTATCGCTGTGTCGTTTTATCTCACTTATTTGAAGCACTGTATGCTAGGTTATTGTTTAAACATGAAAGGGTGAGAGTTCAGATGTTGACTTCGCCCCTCTGTTGATAGGTTTAGCATCTCATCCAGCCATCTCTTGCTTTGCTGAACAGAGATTAAGAGCTTTGAGATTGCCTTCTTGTAGATGTGCTGCATCAGCTCTTGATTTTTTATTGATTGACAGACATTTGGTCTGATCTCTGTGAAATGTGACAACTATGGCTACCATTTCTGGTGGAATGGGCTTGCAGTCGAGATCAATCACTCAGCGTCGCGTTAATCTTTTAAAATTGCCCATGCACTTTGCACGTGGGAGCCTCACAGGCTGCCCTAGGCCCTTAAGTTCTGGGTCTTGGCACATCTTTCCATCCAGTGCCGGCAGTGCGCCTGTACCAACTCATAAACAGGAGCGTCCGTACTTTTGGAGTGGGATCGAGTGGAGCCAGTTAAGGTCGCTTTGCCCAGACTAATTGCTGTCCTCCTTTTATTATCTTTGCGATATAACGTTTCAACTCACCCGATGAACTGTTTATATCAGGTGCAGGACGGTTTAAATATCACGGCCTGATAACAGGATCGAACTTATTTTTTATCAAGACGGACTTTGGCGCTTTGGAAATTTTTTTTTATCAGAGGAAATTTTTTTTTTTTTTAATGTTGAGACTTGCTGATTCCAGTGTGAGCTGTGACACCATTTTCTACGCCTTGACCTAAAACTTAATCTGCTGAAGTTGATTCGGTTGCGGACATAGCGTCAAAGCATTTATTTTTGTTATTATTGTTTCCCCTTTTCCGTTTATTAGCTCATTCTTTATTTTTTTTTTGTATTGATGTACATGTATATTGCCTCATGCTCGCTTTGCATAGTAGTCAAGTCTGGGTTTTCTAATCGGTTTGAATTTGTATTCGAGCCCTCGCCCATACTCTTGGATATTAAGAACAATCAAGCATCTATCTTTGCTCAAGTCAGACTTCGGGCCAAGCGGCTGGAGGAGTCCAGTCTTCATACATGTATACACTGCAATTTCTTTATTTTTAGCGTTAGTTCAGATTTGTAGAAGACAAGTAGTGACCTCAATATGATACATCAAGCTTGACCAGAGCCACTCTGATATTTCATACCCCAAGCTTTGGTTTACAGGGAATGTTGACAATTTTGTACTGATACATCATAAATCATCGGTGGAGGTGGAGTTGAATAGTCTACACAATAAAGTTTGAGTCGCAAACGAGTAACTTCGTGTCTTTTTTTCCAGGGAAGGGGTCGAGATAGTTTTAAATGGAAAGATAAGTATACAGTTCCATGCGAGCGGTTTTGCAAGGTTTATAGATTGTCTGCAAATAGCGAAATTAGACCCAGATTATAACTTGTATAAATTATACTATAATACATGTATATCTCAAGTGTTCGTGTACATTGTAGAAAGGAGAGGGAGGGACGGAAGGGGGGAGGGGGGGGGGAGGGAGGGAGGGAGTTACTGAGACCAGGGCAGGTCATGTCATTATCTAGGACTTACTTCCACCCGGGTGGTTATTTCCATACAACCGTGGTCAACTTAGAACTGGGCCTAGCAACCCACTCGCCAGGTAAACCCATCAGGACACAGGAGGATAGTGTCATCGTGTACTTGACCTCTAGTTGTGGTCTGCAGTTGGCGCTATCTGGTCACTCCAACTTTATGTTAGGGGTTATTGTCACTGTCAGTAACGATCTTCCCCTGACTTAGGGCAGGGCTTGGTGGCTTCCAAGTCGCGCTCAGAAGGAAGCGCACTCGCTGTTCCCCCGATGTGCTTTGCACTTCACCTCCATAGCAGCGTCAGCATACTGTCTGATCTAAACCCTCAAGCTCTTTTGCATCGGACCTCGGCTTTGATGTTGGGCTGCCAAACAGGTTTCGATTGAATCTTCCTTTTCATAAACAATTGACAAAAATGCCTTCAATCTGCGCGATAAAAGCGATTTCTTGTAATGTTGAATTGTGGACAGGCCATCTTCAGAGAATCAAACCTAAGACTACACAGTACAGCCACTTTTTCTTCTACTTTTTATTTTCCTTATTCTACATTGTCGTGATGAATCATTTTGGTGCAACCTCTGTTTGCATGCACCTATATGCACTTCAAATAAACACACGGCAAAGGTAAGAATTGGAGTAAACACTAAGACCCACGCTCGAGACAAGTTCTTGCTTCTGGGCACTTTTCGCAGCTATAGTCGTGCCTACAGAAGCTTGTCATCCAGGTTGTTTACCAAGGAAATCTTGACTTGTTTGCTTACATGTTGACGTTTAACTTTGGAAAAGATACAAAAGCTCTTGTCAACAAGGCGCTTTAAAACCAGGGGAGAAAAGGGTCGTTTTTTTTTCTTCTATCAAGCCACGTACCAAAACTGAAATCCGTTATGAAATATACCTTCAGGCGATGCCTCATGTTGACTTTAAAGTTGACAGTGTTGGCATCGCCCGCCTGGCCGAGTCGGAAAGGTTTACCTCAGGCCGTGTCTGTTAGCAGGCTCTTGGCATGTAGGCATTCGAGAATCGTGGCTTTATCTTCTTAGAATTTCTGATGTCCATTATTCTATAATTTATGAAAAGCTTTCATTTGCTCAGTGCCAGCTGTCGCCATACCTCCTTGATCTCATTTCGATATAACTAGCTTAAAATCCAAGCTCTCAGGAGCTACAGCATAAAGTATGCAGAAGAAATTAATAAATTACTCAGATTTGCCATCCCAGCCCTGAAAGTATACTGTTCTACACAGTTGAAAAACATTGATACATGTAGTTTCTTATAGTTTTTCATGATAGTTTTTTTTTTCTTCGTGCTGTTTTTATAATTATATTCAGCTTAATGACAAGCTGCCTACTTTTTTTTTAATTGTTTCACATTTCAACAACATGCATAAACTGTGTCTGATTGTCCATGCAAATCTGTTCTCTGCTTCCTCGGTTGGCAGACAGAATGTGATCTGGAGAGCCAGTCCATGCAAGCAGTTGGCTCATACATACATACATACGCAGCGTAGCATGAGGCAAAGACCGGAGTTAATTACACCTTCAACTGAATCAATGTATCTTTAAGTTGGCGTCTCCGCAATAGAGTAATGATTTATTATCTTGGCTTGTGGGTGGTAGATCCCGGATCTTCATGGGTATTGTGATATCGCACTTATTGAAGTCGAAGCTGAAGCTGTTTTTAGGTGACTTGTTTAAAATGTCACATGTGTTAGCACACGACTCGACCAGGTCCGCTAAACTCCACATCACCTGGGTAGTACTCGTGGATCTATAAATCTTCAAGATGAGCGTATCGACCCGCGTATTGCTAGTCGGGTAACAACAGGAGCTTTTCTGATGATGAAGATTAAAACAGGTGGATAGAAAGTGCGGGTATTGTATCGACTCTTATATAGTTGATATAGCAGCTAGCCAGTTCAGCATCTGCTTCTAAGCGTTTTTTTTTTTTTTTCGTTTAGCCCTTGCGGCAATAAATCTGGCCGACGTAAACCTAGGTGCAAAAAGAGGGAAATCACAATGCACCTACGTAAAAAGTAAACTTACGGACGTGTTTTAAGTAATGGAATTATAGCCCCTTTGCTTGTAACTGTGAGCCTCGCCCACTTATGTTTTTTATTCTTATATTCTCTTACGTAAGACGGTCGATTTTAAACTCAAATGATGTAACATCTCTATTGCGACTTTAAAATTATAGGAGGTTTGTGTTGATTCAAAATCTGTTAGGGCGCTTGTTGCTGGCCAGGCTTTATGTGCGCCCAAAGAAAAGGACAGCATTAATATTCTAGAGTTTAAAAAAATTCAAGCACTTGTTCCCATTCCATCCAGGAGCCTTTAAGCTTGAAAATTGTTAGGAAAGAAAGTGGGATCATACAATAGAGGAGGTTCAGGATCGTCTACCATCCAACAAAAGACCGTGAAATGAAAACAAGTAAAGCCAGCACTGCTGAGTAGACCCGAACCTCGTTCTGGGAATGGCAAACATGACCAGCGGGGTCTACCATGAGAAAAGAAGGTCGCCTTATAACCGAGATAGTATGCGGATTGAAACGCTCTGGAAGGCGGATGTTTTGGCTGTACCTGAAATTAACATAAATAGCGATATAAAACATTTCAACAGAAGAGCTTTTAATCTGGTCCGCGTACAATTGCCTTCTTGTTTCAAGGTCCAGTGATCTGCTGTGGGCGTGGTACGCTGATTCTTCCTCCTTATGTTTCAATCCCTTTGAAACAAGATATTTCTTTCATTAACCACGTACATCCACCACCTCCAACCCACCCACCCCCTTTCTTCTTTTTTCACACATACACACACCTACTTTTTATTATTGTGTAAACTCGTGTTCACAATTTCATGGATCACCCTGGTCTTTGTGAACGAATACGAAATCGTTACTTCCTATGTCTCGAATTACGATCCTTTCTTCATTCCCCTTACTTTTTTTTTTTTGGTTAATATCTGATAGTGATGTGATGTGTGTTGCACTATGAGGTCTTGTCTCTCACGTTTGTTTTATTTTATAATCGAAATTACTTTGAAATGAGATTTCATTGAATAGATTATCAGTCGACGGTGAAGTCGCGTGTCTGGGAAAAGGATTTGGATGTCTTCACGCCAGGGTCTCATCTGTTTTCTTACTGCTGGACACTTTCGAGACCGTGCGTTACCATCCTCAGATCTGATACCCTACCTTAAACCTTCTTCATCCATGTTACCGCGCTATAATGGTCGTGTTTGTGTTGACCAGATTGTCCAGTATGGAACTTCGACGGGTCCAGCACGTACCAGGCGGAGGGCTCCAACTCCGACATGTACCTCTATCCTTGCGCCATCTTCAGAGACCCATTCAGGGGAGGCAAGAACATCCTGGTTCTATGTGACGTTTACAAATACAATAAGAAACCAGCAGGTGAGTTGTTACAACTAATCAGATTCCATCGTCCTTCAAAGGATGTTCACACTATTCGCAAATCGATATCAGCTTTGACTATGAGGGCAGATTTTAGGCAATCAAATTTCACCCAACTGACAGGGATACCTATACTTAGCCAATCATACACTATCTCTGCTTTCAGCTTTTTTTTTTTTTTAAATCATTGGTATGAGACATATGACTTGGACGCGCTAAGCCTCTTGTACTTATTCATGTATAATCACCTTGAGGGATTAGTTTACGGGTAATGGAACTTCTCTGTTCTCCTGTCCTTACCGACTTGTTTTTTTCTCTGATACAAATCAAAATTAGTGCTAAGAGGCTTTATATAAGGGAGAGGAAGCATGAACTCTGTAACAACGTAACGGATTTCGTCCTTTCTGTAGAGACCAACAGACGCAAGACCTGCAACGAGGTGATGAAACAAGCCAAGGATTCCAAGCCCTGGTTCGGCATTGAGCAGGAATACACCTTGTTGGACTATGACGGTCATCCTTTTGGATGGCCCAAGAACGGCTTCCCAGGACCCCAAGGTGAGACCAAGAGCTTGACTTAGAGTGCGCCAGTTCAGGTGTTTTCACTGTGGAGTTTGTGTGAGTGAAAAATGTCTGCCGTCTTAATGTAAGTGCACCTGTATATTATGGGAGTGAAACATGCATTGCATAGCAAACTTGGAGATTCCAATTGTTTTTCGTTGTGAAGATAATGATTCTTTGACAACCTTTCCGCCCACTGTAAAATTTCCGGGTAATTATAATGGAGTTTGGAAAGTATGTGGGTGTTTATATCAGCCACCTGAGCGAGGGCGCCAACAAAAATTCGTCGAGATTAACCACTGTGCCGCTAATGAATTTTTAACAGAAAATTTCCATGTGTAAAATTATTTAATTGGCCCAGCCGTAAAAATGTCGCATTCCATAGTGGATATGATGGAATATCTTGTCCAAAATCAGCAGTGATGATATGTCTGCAGGAGAGTTACCTGTCCATACGTCACCCGTTCTCCCCGACTCGAGATGATCCAGGTGAAACAATTCATAGTGAATGTTTGATTGTTACAGACGTACTCATCGGAAACTTCCGAAATCAACTCTAGTGCCTATGTACAAAAAAAAAAAAAATTAAATTAACGATATCGCTAGTTTATCGTGAACTGGCTAACGCATGCGTTAATTTTACGTCCAATACAAAACGCAAATTTCCGCTAAAGACATGTCGTTAAGGTTATTGTTAGGGGGGACTTTTTAAAGAGAGGTAACGATCACGGTAACGATAGGTTTAGGTCTAGGTAAGCAACTTTCACGAAATTTGGCAGGTAGCAGGGCATAACATACAATGAAGTCCTCAATAACGATAAAGAGAGAGGAGCAGCATTGATAAAAGTAATGTAAAAACTCGTCCGTCTCCAATTTTGTCACACGACCATGGTTGCCGATATCAATGTTAGCTGTTGGATCACATGACACCAGTCATCATAAACCAGTTGCCTCAAGTGGTGCAGTCCCATAATTGGCGATCCATTGTCCACTCCTAATTGTGATGTCCATCTCAAGCCTCCTGTGAACCCACTCGTTTTCAAACTCATCATAATTTTCTAATCTAAATCTCCGTTTCGGTGCATTCCCGCAGCCAAATATGACGTATGCGATCAGAAGAAAGCTCCCAGGAATGTGTTACTTTAGGAGTCAATCTGACAATTACAAATTGATGCAGTGCGAACTGAAGATGGAGAAAATTGCGTAGGTTTAGATATTACGGAGAAGTAGCTTAAATGTTGCCTCTTTTCTTCAGATAATATGATCTTCCGAAATCGCATTTGAAGAGGATGTCCTCCCCTTTTTTTAATTATTTTTTTCCTGAAAGCACAAAATAATATAAGAACTCGAATAGATTGAGAAAGGAGCTATGTTAGAATAAAATTGAAAAGAGTTAAGTACAGTTGTAGAACACAGTACTTTGTGCAGCCACACACATGGGTCCAGTTTGTCGGTGAATCACGTGTGGGGGTCTGATGTGTGACCGAGTCTAAACTCTAGACTCTAGACTGTCAGACGAGTAAGATACTCAAGTTGTGGCAGACAACGAAGACCATTTCCAACTGATAACAAAATCTTGGTGAAGCGACCTGGCAGAACATTATGCAAGCCTGCAGCCTTCGCCATGTATGTACTGTACTGCACAAGTTTTACTTAGAACTTATCTGGAGTTGCATAAGCTAGTGACAGAGATTAGCCGAGTTAGAAAGTTAATGGAAACAAAGTCTGTTTTTGAAACCGAATTTCTTATTCTTTATTGTATCTTTCTCTCCCTGTCTGTCTATATGTCCATTCCACCCCAACTCTCTCTCTCTCTCTCTCTCTCTCTCTCTCTCTCTCTCTCTCTCTCTCTCTCTCTCTCTCTCTCTCTCTCTCTCTAGTTGTGGAAATACCAATCGCACCTCCAGGGCCAGACAAAAATAAAATATAAGTATGACAAGGTTAATTGGCAAGAGAGAGAGAGTATGTGTGTGTGCGGTAATGTGGACACCAGTCTGTCCATGGGGAAAATCCCCGTTTTGATGTAGAATTAACGGTGGCACAAAATTGCATCGATTATGGATTTCAACTTTGACATTAATTTCCAACATAAAAGGGGCATAATTGTCTCTTTCGTTATTTTCCTGATTAGGCAGATGTTTCGTTTGACAACTAGAGAGAGCTGGGTTCTATCTAGATCGTGAGTGATGATGGGAGGACACATTGATGCAGAATCACAACTACATGTAGGTTATAGAGGGTCCATTTTGGGATTAATTTCCGTAGAGCCCGGGAAATAACTTTAAGGTTTTAAATGTCTGCATGTTTTGTTTTTAACAGATCAAGTTGCCGCCAATGACGAATGTTGAAAAAAAAAATATCTGATGAGAGATTAAGGAGAATCTTGTAAAGAAATTTATATTGGATTTTTTAGCTTGCCCCCACACACACACACACACAAATCAATTAGTAAATGAATAAATGAATAACACTAAAAAAGAAACCGAAAATGAGACAGTAAGGCTTATGGTCTAGAAACTTGGTATTGTGCCAGTACCTTGGCTACACCCAGCGATGATTCTCGCCAAAAAAATATTGTACCTGAGGTATCAAAAACAATGTTTTCTTGATTTAATGAAATGTTGCCGCAACAGACAAAAATATTTTTCTTTTTTTTTATTCCTGTTTTCATGGGGGGTTTTTTTGTTTTTGTTTTTGTTTATTTTTCGGCATCCACAATTTTGTTTTCAACAATTGCAACCTAAAAGTGGTTAATGTGTCAATGTTTTGATGTAATCGTATGCAACAATCTATTTTTCTCTTTATTAATCTCTCTCTCTCTCTCTCTCTCTCTCTCTCTCTCTCTCTCTCTCTCTCTCTCTCTCTCTCTCTCTCTCCCTTCGGTGACGGATTAAGATAATTTTGTCCGTGATTGATACATAGGCCAGTATTGAGACCCGCGGGATATGAGATGAACGTGGCTTACATTCTGGTCTTTCTATCGGCACATACCCAACATATTATATTGCTTAAGATTGAGATATAGAATTTTTTATATATTAAGCCTACCACAAAAGCAATTGAAAGACACCTCTCTCTCTCTCTCTCTCTCTCTCTCTCTCTCTCTCTCTCTCTCTCTCTCTCTCTCTCTCTCTCTGTCTCTCTCTCTCTCTCTCTCTCTCTCTCTCTCTCTCTCTCTCTCTCTCTCTCTCTCTCTCTCTCTCTCTCTCTCTCTCGAGGAAGAGGGGCAGAAAGTGATGGACGGAGGAAGCGCGGTGAAGCTAACATTCTGTGAATGCCTGGGCCGAACCATTTACAACTGCTTATTTAGCATTTCTAGTAGCCCTCGCGGAAAAATAATGATCATAAACGTTTTCATATATTGGCCTCGATTGTATTCTTTACAAAAGTCACAATAAAGCCACTAGCCTGCGCTTGGTATTAAATTTTTGCGGCTAGAAAACTTTCTAGTATTTTGTTACACAACAATATATCCTCGATTTTATCAGCGCCTTGTCAACATATCTATTGGCCACATTGTTATAGTCTCCGACGTGTATTCACCATGCCATGCATACATGAGAAAAGGGCAACGCAGCATTTCAAATTTTATTCAAACTTCCATCAGTGGAAAGCCATCGAGCAACTGCATAACGTCGATGTCATGAATACTAGTTTGGGGGGGGGGGGGGGTAGGCTATGTATAAATTCTTTAGTGTATATGTAAGATCAAAGGACATCGCCTAAAATTATGCCTGGCGCAGTATTAATAAAACATGTTCATAACATTGAACCCTTTAGAAGCTAGGAAGACCAGAGATCTCGTCCTCCTACTCCACTGCAGATGGTATTAAAGGCGGGCCCTAGCAGACGTCACGGAACATTTACGCATATCGTTTTTAACCTTTACAGTAAACGAAAGAAAATAATAAAAATGTTTAGAGTTTAGTTTGAATTGTTAACGCATTGTTGTCGCAATATTTCGCTGTTACACGTAATACAGTGCGGCACGGGTCCGGCAAGCTGGCGGGTCGACCTTTTTATGAGATTACAACACAACTTAAAGGCTACATCTAGTTCCTGTCATTCTAAAAACTCAGCCTCGCTAGGTCGCTGCATACTTGTCGCAACAAACGGTCCACGTGCTCCCCCTCGTGACAAGAGCCTGTCCCGAAAAGTGACTTGGACAAAAACATGAAATGTCTACATTTCTGAATTGTTTTTGTGAGATAAAAAAAAAAGAAATAGAAAGAAAATATTAGTCACTTTTTATGGGAGCCACGGTGACACAAATATAAAACGCCCATCCTGTTACGAACCCCGATCTATGATCTATAAAAACAGACTTTTCAATTCAGCGTTATGTTAAAAAAATTGTCTGAACCCCGATCTATGATATATAAAAACAGACTTTTCAGCGTCATGTTAAAAAAATTTGTCTGAACCCCGATCTATGATATATAAAAACAGACTTTTCAGCGTCATGTAAAAAAATTTGTCTGAACCCCGATCTATGATCTATAAATCAGACTTTTCTGCGTCATGTTGTCAAAAAATTGTCTTAACTGGGGGATTTTTTGTTTGATTAACGTTCTGAACAGAAAAAACATTAGCATCGTGATGAAGTAAGTGATAATGTTCGTCAAACAGTCCTACCATCGACATTAGCATTAGCACTTATCGCATAAAATATTTCAATTACAAAACATGATTTTGAGAGAACAAGGTAATACTACACAATAAAAATAACCAGCTAATTTTGTAAAATCCCAAAATTTTTTTATAGGTACTTTTAAATGCTTTATGTGATGAAAAGAGCAGTTTTGAATTTTCGTAAGGCAATGCGCCTCAAATCTCTATCAGTTTTACGTAGCCATGTAATGAGCGTATTGAAGGATCTTTATATAGATCAGGACATTCCATAGTAAGCTGTTTTCTCGTGTTAACTACTTCTGAATAATAATAATAATAATAATAATAATAATAATAATAATAATAATAATAATAATAATAATAATAATAATAATAATAATAATAATAATAATAATAATAATAATAATAATAATAATAATAATAATAACAATGGTGATGATAATAATAATAATAACAATAACAATAACAATAACAATAATAATAATAATAATAATAATAATAATAATAATAATAATAATAATACGAAGAAAAACCATTCATCCCGAACTCCCTTTATTCTACCGTCGAACATTTTGATACTCTTTTTTTTCTTTCTTTTTCGCACTCTTATTTATGTGAGCTCTTCTAATCTTTCTTTTTTTTCCCCCACTCTTATTTATGTGAGCTCTAATCTTTCTTTTTCCCCACTCTTATTTATGCGAGCTCTAATCTTTCTTTTTTTTCTCTCTTATTTATTATGTGAGCTCTAATCTTTCCTTTTTTCCCACTCTTATTTATGTGAGCTCTAATTAATTCTGAAAATGCTCCGTTTCTGATGCTAGGAGCCTCGCCAAACAAACCAGACCCGCCCGCCTGCTCACCATAAATTTCTCGATCTCGGCCTAGAAACGTGCACAACTCAGAGTTCCCAAGCCACGCCAGGCTGTTAACTCGGTCACCAAGTTGTTGAGTTCGTCTGGCTGTCTGTCTATTATGCCTGCACGTCAGTCTGCGAGTTCTGCTAGAAGTCGGTCGGTTCGATATTTTTCTTTTTCAATGGGTTCAAAATAATAGGTCAAAAATGGATTTTTGTGCTGGTTATGTAAGCGGCGTCACTTCCGTACAAAACAAGGTCACGTGATCGAAACATTTTACATTAGAATCGCTGTAGGCCAACCACCAAAAGGAGGGAGTGGTGAAGGTGTCGACATTTGTTGGCCCAGCATTGTGGTGCTTGGTTTTACCTAGTAACTGCTTAATATTTGGCCTGTGTCATTCATTTTAAATGCATAACATCCCATTTCTGTGTGTGTACAGAATTTGATGTTAAGAAGAAAAGAAGAGTATTGTCATAGTCAAAAGATATGTAGTGAAAATGTGTTAGACAAACGGATAGAGGAAAAGAGGCAAATGGAGAGTGAGAGAGAGAGAGAGAGAGAGAGAGAGAGAGAGAGAGAGAGAGAGAGAGAGAGAGAGAGAGAGAGAGACGGAGGGATAACTGACCAAATATTTCACAAATACTACTACTACTACTACTACTACTACTACTACTACTACTACTACTACTACTACTACTACTACTACTACTACTACTACTACTACTACTACTACTACTACTACTACTACTACTACTACCACTACCACTACTACCACTACCACTAGGCCACGTAATCGTTACCCCTAACTTATCCCCAAGATGCAATTGTTCATCTAATCTGAACTTTTCATGGCGTGACGTATATCGGTGAGTAAAAGGAGGTCTACACCCATCATCCCGCACAAGCAAAATCGATAAACAGTTTTACACCAAGGCATACCGATTAAAACGAAATTCGCTGCAAAACAGCAGATGTTGCTCGCATTGTTTGCTTTTCGGTCGATGCAGACTCGCAGTAACAGTGCAATTGTAGCATCTGTTTGTTGTTACTGAACCTGCACCCTTCCCAGATCTCAACGGGATGTAGCGTGCACAGTTAAAAGGGGAATTCAACAGGTTACTGGAAGATTCAATAGCAACGATTAACGCCAGTGTCGTTCCAACCTCGGCAGTCACACATTCTCAATCCATAGGATCCAACTTCACCACTAAATTGGCCAAGCCAGGATTTGAACTCGAAACCTCATTGTTGCCAAGCCATCGCTCGCTCCACTGAGCTATCTGACACGCAGTCGTGTCGATCCAGGAAGAATAGGCTGATCCGTGAGGGACGAGGAAGTTTCATGTTTCGTTGTTTCAGAGTAAATTTGGCCCTATCATGCTTTGCCTTGTCATATGCTATGCATGAAATATGTATATAACCTACATTATAAAACTTAAATATATTATTATTATCATGGTGGTAGAATTGATGACAAAGATGAATTAAAACATATTTATAATTACATGCATCAACGTGTTAAAAAAAAGTACATGTAATTACTAAAACAGTCATCTATATTGTCACGCCAAAGCTGACTCGTCGGGATTTTTTTTTAAACGGGGAGTTAATACTATCTATAGACGGCATTGATTCTGCAAGGTTTATAAACTTAAGAGGAAAAAAAAAACCCATTCAAATTTTGCTGAAATAATGCACTTAATTGACACAATACCAGTCCTCAAGCTCTGAGTCTGGTGTTGTCTATGACCTGATGTTTTTAAGTGGCCTCTCGTCCAGAATTGTTCCCTTTGGGTCTCTGTGCCTCTTGTTATGGTGAGGTCAAACTCCGTAATAAAAAACCAAGAATCGCTAGGTTATCATGAAGCTTTAATAAAGATTTTTCCTTCTTATGCAAATGTTGAAAATTGTGAATTATGCAAATATTTAGACAACTTTCTCCGCTCATTCCAATTTGGATCCAGAATCTAGATATCACATTCCCGAGAAATTTTTATTAATTTTTTTTTTAAGGCCGTCATGGTTAAAAATCTATGCAGGCCTATGATCAAAGCAGTTTTTTTGGTTTTATTTTCGTTGCGGCTGTGACTTAATTAGGCGTTACGGAATCAAAATTGCTGCTGCAAGACGGCTCTTTTTGTAACTTTACGGTTTATCGTGAGACCTTGTTTTTAAAACGCCCGCTTGTGACATATATTATATCAACATGTAGATATTTTGCATAAAGGTACGGTTTGAGCGTACAGGTAATTAAGTTGTTCCTGCTTATATTTTGCAGCCCATGAGAAAATTAAATGAGAATATTGATAGGCCCTCAGCTATGCCGGTAGCTATAAGTTGCATGTGCGGCGTATGGGGTCTCTTCAACATGAGTAACCGTTGATTACTTAATGTAAAAAATATTTAAAATAGGCTGTTGGGGAAACATAATTTATTTTTTTTCTAATTTCTAATGCTCTCTCTCTCTCTCTCTCTCTCTCTCTCTCTCTCTCTCTCTCTCTCTCTCTCTCTCTCTCTCTCTCTCTCTCTCTCTCTCTCTCCTTTCCCGCACTTTTCCCGCACCACTAGGCATTAAGGCAAGCTGGTGCATTGATGAGAGTTAGGCGTGTGTAATATGCACGTGGAAGACTCTTGATCAGCAAGTTTTTACACGGAAAAGTTTTGACGCATAACCATCTGCAGTTGCACGTCTACCGTATCTAGGGCAGTAGGTCAAGACGGGGGGCACTGTGACTCCACTGCAACCCTCTGCACTAACGCGCTGCACACGTTACAGTTATGCTCTGTACCTATATTGCAGATCGGCCTCAGAGATAGCGCAGCATCAAACTAAGACAGGCTTTTATCTCAAGCCAACAATACGACAACGAGTATAGAGTGTCGTACTTAGTTGCAGAGTTGGTAGCTCGGGTTGCATTGTTATCGAGAGAAACTTAATTGCATCTCATGCTGTTTTAGTACTCTCTTGTCTTTTTGTCTTCCGTCGTAATATGGGGGGGAGTGGCCCATTATTTGCAGATCTACCCTTGTCATGAATATTGGCTGGGGTTCTCGAAATTAATCAACTTTTACATAAATAGGGAGCATTGGTGATATAGTTGTCCTTGTTCTTTGAAATATATCATTTTATTTTAAAAGGTTACTGTCATCGCTACAATGCAGCAAAAAAGCAACCTTTATTGCAACTTCTGCTGCTGCTGCTGCTGCTGCTGCTGCTGCTACTACTACTACTACTACTACTACTACTACTACTACTACTACTACTACTACTACTACTACTACTACTACTACTACTACTACTACTACTACTACTACTACTACTACTACCACCACCACCACCACCACTACTACTACTACTACTACTACTACTACTACTACTACTACTACTACTACTACTACTACTACTACTACTACTACTACTACTACTACTACTACTACCGCCACCACTACTACTACAACTACCGCCACCACTACCACTACTACTGCTGCTATCGCTACTTCTGCAACCATTGCTGGGATTAAGAATATTCGCTTCTTGTTCTTGACAGCGTCAATCGGTGCATGCCCGTCTCAGTGCTTGGGTTTAAAGAATCATAGATCTGCGACGGGTATGCAACCCTAGAACACAAGGTTTTGCAGTCTCACGCAGGTCGCATGGTTCCTAAGTACAAAAAAAAAAATAAATAAACACTGTAAATTCTCCTCGGTGCCTTTTCCAGCGCCGCCTGGTTGTGGCCCATATTTTTTTTTTTTCAACTTTCCACGACGTCCTGTTTCAATTGTTCCAAACATGCCAACCCTCAGCCCCTGGCCTCAAACCAAGACACCCTTCTGTTTGGAAGAACACGTGTGACATTCGTGCTTCTAGCATGCCTGGAAATGGAGAGCTAAAAAACACGCTCCACTAGTGTCAGGCTGATATTCTAATAATTTACTTTGAAGGTTCTAGGTTTGAACTGCGGAGGGGAAAAAAACCAGAATGTTTATGAAAACGATATAAAGTTTGTAAAAGAGGTCAGCCTTATTCGTGTCTCCTTGCCACTGACAGATCGTCTCGCCCATTTCCTGTTGCTTGTGCGTGTATTCGCGCCGAGTACCGCTGGGTTCAATATGGTAGAGTTTAGAATTTCAATTCTTTCGCTGATTGAGATTTTTTTTTTAGCTCACCTCTTTTTAGTGTCAAAATATTCCTATTATAAACCTATTTTTTCTTTTAAATAGAGTGTAATGTCTTCTTTTTTTTTTTAAACCAGATGCACGTCCCTCAATCAAATAAACTGATAAATCGGGGAAAATGGGTGCTTTATAAAGTAAGGTCCAGAGGGGTTATTTATCTTCTTTAACTAAAATGTGGGTAGCAAATGTCCTTTTGACGCCATGAACACCTGCAATCAGTAGGGTTTTTTGTTTTTTTTAATGCTTGAAGTGGTTCGGTGCGCAACTGCACAGTATCTTCGGGGTGAACACGCTTAATCGTTCTTATCCAGTTAAAATCTCGAGAACATATCATAAAGGGCTGCTGTAAGTCTATAAACTGCGATCTGCACCACTAGTCTCCAGCCGTTTAGCTTTGATCTCTCAAGGCCTTCTTCGGGCATGGAGAGTTCACTGCTCCTCTCTGCACATGTGCGCAAATGTCATGGACGGGCCTATGCTTTCATAATCTTTCAACTCCAGTTTGTTTATCGGTGTGTATGTGCATGAGTGATTTACCAGGTTGTCAACTTCTTGTGGTTCTCAACAGTCTTCTATGTAAACGGGGGTTGCGCAAACTTGGATTTTGTTAGATATAGATCTAAATTGCTTGTGGAACGGGTGCAAAACTTAACAATTCTATAGATTCGACGATCCAGCAATGACCTGGCAACTTTTTGTTGTAGATAAACAAATAAATGGCCTGCTTACGCCTAAGGGCTTCCTTAAACCAGAGGATTAAAACTGGGTTATCATATATTTTGTTATCAAGAAATTATTGCAGGCTAATTTTTAATGTAAGCGAATGGTTCGTTCATGATCATTATTTTTCCAACTTGAAAAAATGTTACAGAAGCTTCCTTGATTTTACGTTCGGTCAGAACGCGAGGCTGATACTTACATAATGATATCTTTTTTCTACTGAAGGAAGAGATACCTGATATTTGCAATTATAATCATTTAATTGCTCACAGAAGCATAGTCCCAAATGCCTCACCCGTAACTGACCAGCCTGTCATTCGATGAAGATGACAAATTAACTATTGCTTCATTTATTTATTTTTATTTTTATCTTTGTGTGTTTCATATTGTGAGGACAGCCATTTTTAGCCTCTACTTCCTGCTTGTGTGTCATGTGATGACGAGAACCAATCGCCTTTCACTTGATGTTTGTATGTTTCTATTTTGTGTGTTTCAGGCCCGTACTACTGCGGTGTGGGCGCCAACAAGGTATATGGCCGAGACGTCGTTGAGGCTCACTACAGGGCGTGTCTCTACGCTGGAGTCACCATCAGTGGCTGCAACGCCGAGGTTATGCCAGCCCAGGTGAGTCAAGGGTCTCTCTCTCTCTCTCTCTCTCTCTCTCTCTCTCTCTCTCTCTCTCTCTCTCTCTCTCTCTCTCTCTCTCTCTCTCTCAATCTCTGTCGTTCTCTGCTGTTTTAATAATGAATTGAAAAAGAAAGAATAACAACAAAATCAATAATAGAAAGCATCATCATAATCTTTAAAAGAAGAGGCACAAAACAAAAAGCAACAAGTGTTTCTACACATGCCTATGTAGATACACAATAGGTGATGAAAACTTAGTTCAACAAGAAAGACGACACTGGAGTGTTGATAGAATCAGAGACCCCCAGACCTAGATCTATGCGGCTGTGCCTCGTGCTTAAGGAATCTTTAAGGGGGGAAATTTTTGGTCAACATATAAGCTAACCGTAACTTTTTACGGCTCTCGGTTAATTTATCCGAAACCTATAGGCTTAAGGACTTTCGTACTTTTTCTTTCAATTTCTATGCCTTTTGTTAAAGAAAAAAATAAAAAATATTCTTTTCCTTACGAAGCGTAACAGAAATTGAAGGATTGCATTCAACTCTTTTGTCAATTAAAATCAGAAAATTCTGTCGCGGCGTAGAGTAAATCCTGTTGACAAGAAATCCAGTTCTTTTGTCCCTGTCTGAAGAGCTGTAGTGTTCCGATGCGGAATTTGACACGTTCAATTACTTTGAATCTCGTTTAGGTCTCCAGATGTAGACGTCGTTTCATTCCCCTATAATTAAATGTTGCTAGACTCTGAAAGGTCTGTTGTTTGAATAAAAAAGGACTTTCTGTCCGATGAATTCGGGTTTATATAAGCCCATACACACAGAGTAAACAGTACATGTTTTTAACTCGTGATTTCGGTTTTGGAAGGAAAAACGAGCTCAAAGGTCACCTTTATTTCATGTCAGTTTAAAAGTTTGGGTTGTTTTGTTATTACAATCACGAGAGAGAACCACACTGACTAAAGGTCGCGGCGTTTTTCATGTCAGTGTAATGTGGGTCTCCTAGGCAGTCCCACCCCTGCCCCATTTCCTGCATCATCCTACACACGTTTCCCTGCTTCACCCTACTACTATCCCTCTCTTCTCAACTCATAGTGAAACCAAAAAAATCAAGATTGGGAGTTAAACTTGGTTCGTGATATCGATGTAGAAGAGCATCGATGCTAATTTTTACGTTTTTCTCTGTTTACAGTGGGAGTTCCAAGTGGGTCCATGTGAGGGTATCGATATGGGAGATCATCTGTGGATCGCCCGTTACATTCTGCACCGTGTTGCTGAAGAGTTTGGCATTGTGGTGACCCTTGACCCTAAGCCCATGGAAGGCGACTGGAACGGTGCTGGCGCTCACTGCAACTACAGCACTCTTGCCATGAGGGAGAAGGGGGGCATCAAGTGAGTGTCGGTAGACTGTGTCCTGCTGGTGTGGTTATCACCATCATGCTCGCTGTTGTTGTTGTTGTTGTTGTTTTTGGTATCATGGTTGTGTTGTCATTTACAGGTTTTGACACTTTGATGACATGTATGATAATCATTTTAATGATCACGAAAATATCGAAAATGTAATACTGATAGGGAACTCAGAATAAATATAAAAATGGTGATTAGTTATGATAAAAGATCGCCGAAAATTTCAGCTGGTTTTGGTTCTTTCCTCTTTCAGCTTTAACCTTAAAATCTTCTTACTTAGACTTCAAGATTAGATCAATTTCTTTGTTTTTAAAGTATGTTGAATGTAAGCAGACAGATTATATCATATAGAAGCTTTGGAAAGGATCAGATAGGCTTGCTGGACATGGATGAAGAATGAGTTAATCCTTTCTGTGAGAAGGTAGATCCAAGATGAGCCGGTTTTTTGTTTGTTTTTGTTCTGTATTTTGCCACATCTTACCTGAGTATGTCCTTGTTTGCAGAATGATCGAAGAAGCCATCGGGAAACTGTCCAAGCACCATGTACGCCACATCAAGGCCTACGACCCCAGGGAAGGGAAAGATAACGAGCGGCGATTGACCGGACACCATGAGACGTCCAGTATCCACGACTTCTCAGCTGGAGTGGCCAACCGTGGAGCCAGCATCAGGATTCCCAGACAGGTGAGAATAGCGCTCGGTTACTGGCAGTGAACACTTTCAATATGGTTGGTTCTGCACTACCATTCTGACATTTGATCTGTAGAGTCACGGTTCCATTCATACAATTCTTTGAGTCTGGGCATTTCATTAGCACCAGATGCTGGCACCCATTCTTTTTGTACTGACTGACAATGGAGCTTGGCACTTTCTACTGACCAAAATTAAAACATTTTGAGTTAAAGAGGCTTTCTACCGATCAATCTGGTCATTCTGTATGACAAAAATTTCTTTTAAGTGGGACAATATAGTTATACATGTAATCCACACACTTCCAAACTTTGTCATGTTTGACACTTTCTCTATGGCAGTTTGGTGGAAACGAAAGTGGTACAAGATCTAATGCTTAAATGAATCATGAAATTTGGAAAAAAAATCTTCCAACAAGGCTGTGGCAAAGTGTGGTGGCTTTGGGAAATGTTGATGATTCTATGGGTCGTTCTATGATGGTCTCGTCCTCAGTATAATCTAATTTGAAAATAGCAGCCAGTTGAGAGGTTTTTTATGTGTTTTTTTATTTTAATTTGGAAATGCTCTGTGCCTAGAAATCGTTTTGATCAAGTTCTTTTTGATAGCTGATATGTGTTGGAACACATTGATAATTTGCTTAGAATAGATTTAGCTTAATTGTGCGTTTAGACTTAGTGGAAGTTAGGCGAACATTTTGAAATTCGATAACCTTGTCAATAGCTGTGAACTAACTGCTCTTCAATCTACCTCATGAAGTGCGATAATAGGATCGTGAATTAAATGAAAGGATCTGGGTGGGTGAATTTCAGAGTCAAGGGTGCTTGTTCCCAAGTATTGGCTGTGCAAGTTATAGTATTACAGGCACTGAGTTTGTTCACAATTCACTGTTTGACACCGTGGCAGCTGGCATCGTTTTATATTTTTGTTGGAATATGACAAAATGGAGTCTGCTTATTAGATACACATTCTATCAAACCAAATATAGGTGCTTTAGTAATTATGAACCTTTTCATTTCTCCAAACCCCACCTATTAAACCACAGTCAACTTTTGCTTTCCATCAGATTTTCATTAGATAGGAAAGATCTTTGCAATAATAATCAATAATGCTTTTGGCATGGGTTATTATCATTTTCAGTCAACATTTTTTTAAATCAATCTGAATTATTGTGACCTTATTTTGGTCATCGAAACAATATTTTTGAAGATAAGCTGGGTGAGGACTCTATTTGCCTGTATAAGTGTACTTCTAAACTAGCTCGATTAGAAAGGTAGATAATAAAAATTTATAAGTGAATTTCAGCTAGATATTTGCAAAGTCAGTAGAGGGAGAGAGGGTCGTGGAAAAGGGAGGGAGGGAGAGAGGGTAAAAAGGTGACGAGGCATACTGAAGTGTCTGATTAGGAACTGTATTAACCCTATGATTTTATTGGGTTGTTTTTTTTTTTCTGAGTGACGTTTGAGTTGTGTACTGTCTTTAGCTATAAATTAATCTAAACCTGTCTATGACTTTGAATAAATCTAAACCTGTCTGTGACTATGAAATAATCTAAACCTGTCTGACTATGAATTAATCTAAGCCTGTATGTTCTCTGTTGTCCAGGTTGCTGAAGAAGGTTTTGGCTACCTTGAGGACAGACGTCCGTCATCCAACTGCGACCCCTATGCTGTCACTGAGGTCCTTGTACGAACAACAGTCCTTAGCGAGTAAATGTGGGCATTTTGCCTCTGGTCAGGGAAAATCTCTTGCAACATCAGAGATTGTGCAGCACATCGCAGGCCGCCTGCTGTCAGAGTGACAGACTGCAGTGGGAATTAGACATAAGTTAATTGCTTTTAGGAATAAGGGAGGGTTGGGGGGAAAGAATTTTAAAATAATAAAAAGAATAATTTATAACCTTAATCTTTCTGTCACAAGTGTAATTATGTTCAAAACAAATCATCCTTTTTACTGCAATTTTTTTTGTTTTATTTTCTCATTACTGCATCAAGGTACTATCATAACTTGTTGATGGGTCTTATATTGCTTGGTATTTTGCCGTGGATATCAAATGTTACTGGCTTTTTTTTTTTTTTCGGGCTAGCTTTGAAAAGCAGATTGAAGATTGCAAGTTTGGGTTTCTGTAAAGTATTGTTGCTGCATGATGTCTGCTGAAATCTCTGGAGCCTGATTGTGGCCTAGTGCTAGAAACTTCAATTTTCATTCTGCCAATCAGATCCCTCAATTTAAAGACTTGAACCTCCTAGTGATTTGTCCATTTATTGATTATGAAACTGGGCACAACTTTATGGTTCCATTTTTTCTTCCACTTTTTTTCCAATTCTATTAAAGCTTGAACAATTATAATATCCACTTACATTAAAAAATATTTGTGTTCTCTTTCTCATTTGTATATTAATCCATGTGTCTTTTGATTGTTTAAACAGCATCTTACTATGAATTCATTTTATATTGGGCTTTATGGTTACAGGGAAACGCATCTAGTTAAATGCTTTATCAAGTCCAAGATTAAGGCAGTAAAAAAAGAAATCGGACCAAATATTGAATTTGTAAAGTATTTAGAAAAGATTAGATCTGTATTTTTTTTACTTATTTATTTATTTATCTTCCTTTATCTTAAATTAGAGATCTCTTTTGATTCCCTTCCTAAAAGTATAAAATTATTTAAAATTGAAGGAGACGCAATGCATTTTCTTTTCCATCATCATCACCTTTTTTACACTTATTCTGTTTCTTAGAATCAGGGTGAAAAGAAAAAAAGTCGCTTAAAATTCAAATTATCCTAGATATGAAATTGTTGTGCACCAAATTTTTTTCCTTTCTGCTTGCATTTTCTCAATAATTAGTTAAAAGTCATAATTGCACAAGCTTATAGTCTCTGTATAAGATTTTTTTTTTCAATGCACAATGCTTTTAATTCGATCTCACATGTCATAAATGTTTCTTGTCTCAGTTGAGATCATTAGTAACGCGCTTTAGTGTTGTTGGTATTTTTTTTCCCAACTTTCTGAGTTCATTGTTTTGTGAAATTGGAAAAATGTGTCAATTGTTTTTCTCATGTGTACTATTGAAAGTTGGGTTGTAAATGTGTAGCAAATGATATGAAACCTGTAGCAGAAATTTGCATATTAATTTTATCATTGTATGTTTTTCCCCCCTCAACTTGATACATATGTTCTTACTCGCTAAGTTTCGTAAAACCTCCAAAGCTTACTTCTCTCATTGCATGCAATATCCAGAGATGAAGTGTAAGTCACTGTTTGTATAAAACATGTTGATTAAGTCTTGGCAGCCTGTTATTTCTAGGGAGGTGCCACTCTGCCCCTATTGCGTGACACAATAAGGAGCGATTTTTGTGGCAGGAGACAGCGCTACTCTCTCCTGTGAGGTAATGCTGAATTTCTATGGCCTCTGAGTCATGCCTCCATGATGTAATTATTCAACTAACTTACATTGTCTTCCACTGTGTTGTGTTGTTTTGTTCTGGTGTTGTCAGTTTACTGACCGCCCTGTGTTCAGCGTTGACATAGCGCTCAGCGTTAATGCCAGTACTTCTCAGGTTGTGAACATGTAAAACTTCTAGCGGGAATTTGCTCAGAGATATAATTATCCTTATGTTTGCCATATCACCTGCCAAACAAAATTGAAACAAAAATTGCTGGGTTTTTCATCCCTTTCTTGTTAAATGTTACTTTTTTTCTTTTAAATCAATTGCTTTAGAGCTTAGGTTTTTAAAAAATCAATATATAGATCCAGAGCAGATTCCCCTGTTTAGCATGTTAATAGTCTATAAAGTTTATCTTTTGCTGTGAAAGTACAACGTCCTCTATAACTCCAATGTTATGCTGTTGAGAGCTAAACTTTTCCCTTTATTTTGTTTAAACATGTCATGTACAGAAATTATTTTTGAAATCATATTTTTACTGCTTCTTTTACTATGGGTTTCAAACTTGCTGGGCTCTGCCTATCTTGTAGACAACTGGAGAGTTATGTATAATAAAAAAATGCAAATTATATTGATCATCATAGCCTCTACTTTCTCAAAACCCACAAGAAATAAACTTTATCGTCATAATATGACCTCGGTGCTTTATTTTTTTGTTTGGGCTGCGCTTGGTTTTTTAAATGGGTTTTTTTTTTGTTCACTTGAAGTTGTGATATAAAAAAAAAGATATTACATCTGTGCTTCATTAGTATCACATTTTTTTTTTTTGCTTAACAGTTGCAATTGTGAGTACTAGCATTATGTCTTCATTCTCAAATTTGCAAGCAACACATTGCAAAAATGCTTTCTTTTCCACTTTTCAAAGATTTTTTAAGTCTAAAACAGATAAGACTTCTTTTCCCCAAAAAATATTTACGAAAATGTAGGAAAAAATGAATCTATTAATTTGTGTACGACTTTTCATGGAAATAAGCACAGGAATGAAATTCAAAATAGCACAATCACGGTAATTTTACATGGATATTCCTTGATTAGCAACACTCCGTTATGGGTCGTATCTGTTTTTTTTTTTTATAACATTTAGTAGGGACGGAAAAAAACGTACTCTATTTTGGCTGATATGAGTTACTAGAAGGTAACATGCTACATCTGGTATTTGTTAAAGTGACATGAACTGAAGGTGTTCCTGAAACAGAAAAAAAGAGAGAAAGAGAGAGACAGACAAAGATCCCTACAAAGTTACAACGCATATGAAAAATCGAGAAAACTGCATAAGTTAAAATATAGAACAGGGAACTTGAATCATCAATGCTTATCTGACATATCTTTTTAATGACCAGTTCAAAGATTAAGACAATTTTTAAGAACATGTAAATTGAAATCATAAACTAAAGCGAGAACAGATTATACTTCTCTAAATTGTCTTATATAATAATATTCATTGTGCTATCAAAACCAACCTGGTTTTAGTGACATTCTCCTCTCAGACTTTCCTCTCGCTGTTCTGGTCGCAGTGGCTAGTCGCACGAAGATAAGAACATGTTCATCCACAATGAAATTAGGAATTACACTGTATTATTTATCGGTCTGTTAACTTTCTGTTGCCCCCAAGTGAGCAGAGCGCTTGTTTCTTCCAAAGGGAAAGGCGTTATATCAGGGCTCGCTAACTCCACTGAACAGCAGTGATGCTTACTGTCTTTTTATTATTATTATTATTATTATTATTATTATTATTATTATTATTATTATTATTATTATTATTATTACGGGAGCAAAACAATAAAAATAGCTAGCTTAGTAGATCCTGAAGGCATCCTATTAAGCACTCATTAATATAAATATTGTTACAAGTACAAACTACAAGGGCAGATTTGAATTTCTATAAGATGGACCACAAAAAAAAAAAAAAATTTATGGAAAAAGAGCAAGAGAATTCACAAAAACACTTTTTTGCAAGAATTGAGGGGATAATATATATGTAAAAAAAAAAAAAATGGAATTTTATCACTAATTTTGGGTAGTTCGGATTGTTTAAATTTTAGAAAGTAAATAATTATTGCAAGTAAACGCATATATCATTACACTAACACAACATTTCATTACACTCATGGAACATGGTTTGGCATACTGCTTTCACAGGTATGGTTCACCTTTTTCCTAAGTAGCGAGGCACATTAAATTATACAGCGGAGCACAGAGAATCAGGCACTACAAATTCATGAAAAATTAGACATTGTTTTATTTTTGAACAAAACCAAATACAAGTTCTTGCAAAAAATAAATGTTAATAATTATACAATCGCAAAGAATACGAACAAATTGTTATAAGACTATAATTAATAGATACGATTGTGATGATCGTCATTTAAGAATCTTAATTAAACAGCGTGATTCTCTATGAAGTGTTGAATCTAAGTTTCAGTTTTAAAGAACTCATTGAACTTAGAGAGATAAAGTATAACAGGACAGGATTAAGAAGGAAAACGTGTAAATATACACACACACATACTAAGTTTAACAAACTAATTCGATGTTTTTAAACTTCTGGATGGTAGGACGATGCTGATGATAATGACGATGATCATGATGGTGATGATGGTGATAATGTAACGGTTCATAATTTTGGAAACATTATTATATTCATGGTCACAATTTGGACGATGGTGATTGTGCATGGCGATATACTGATGGAGGTTCAAAAATATTTTAGATCTTTTAGCAAAGTTTTTGTAAAATCTTCAATAAAATGTGTACGCTAAAAACAAAAATGTGCTACAAGAGTTGCTCCCTCTTGTGCTACTGTTGGTGGGAGTTTTCCAACAATCTGGTCAAGTGCGACCCCTAAAATGTCTTCCACTTAAGAAGATATAAAATGAGAGACTCAGTGATTTTTCTCGAAAGGCAAATTTGAATTTGAACATAATTATTTTCATTTGTCCACATCTCTGGTTTTCTACAGAGTTTGACCGGCATACGCACAGTTCAGTTTTTCCGACATAAATTCAACAAAAACACAATTTTCGGGATTAAAATTGTCCCTGTCTGGCTTTGAAATTTCTGCAGTAACTTCCTCATGATTTTTAGCAGGACACACAGAATATTCGTCATCGTAAGGAATGATGTTGTTGTAGAATTTTCATCCCCAGAACCATTAATTTTGTAGCTGTCAGAGTTTTCTTTTTCTATTCTTGGGTCCCCTTTTCTTCTTTTTTTAAATTTTATTTTCAATGTTGCAAGTCTTTCATAGTTGAAGTTTTAAAATGGTCCTATAAGTTGCAAGTCTTCACATTTGTTTATTTGTTTATTTCTTAAGTTTCTTTTTATTATTATTCTTTGTGATTAATTTCTTAGCTTAAGCCCTTTAGTTCATCAAATCGCTCGGTCAGAAGGACTGTCATGTTTACCAACTCATCCCAGTCTTAATGCCATAAAATGATTAAGTTATGACTTGAGTAAAAACTAAAAAGAAAATGAGAGACATGCGGAATACTCACCTCTCTTCTAAAACTATCTCACTATCGGAACCTCGAAATTTCCCTCTATGCCTTTTTCTACCCTCCCCCCTCCATCCCATCTCTCTCTCTCTCAGTCTATCTGTCTGTCTGTCTGTCTTTCTGTATATCTATCTGTCTCTGTCTCTCTGTATTTCGCTCTATCTCTCTGTCTCTCGCTCTATCTCTCTCGCTATCTCTATGTGTCTGTCTGTCTGTACCTCTCTCTCTCTCTCTCTGTCCGTCTGTACCTCTCTCTCTCTATCTCTCTGTGTGTCTATCTGTACCTCTCTCTCTCTGTCTGTATGTCTGTACCTCTCTCTGTCTCTCTCTCTGTCTCTCTCTCTCTGTGTCTGTCTGTACCTCTCTCTCTCTCTCTCTCTCTCTCTCTCTCTCTCTCTCTCTCTCTCTCTCTTTCTCTCTGCGTCTGTCTATCTGTACCTCTCTCTCTCTCTGTCTGTCTGTACCTCTCTCTGTCTGTCTATCTGTACCTCTCTCTCTCTCTCTCTCTCTCTCTCTCTCTCTCTCTCTCTCTGTGTCTGTCTGTCTTTAACCCCCCCCCCCTCTCTCTCTCTCTCTCTCTGTGTCTGTCTGTCTGTACCTCTCTCTCTGTGTCTGTCTGTACCTCTCTCTCTCTCTCTCTCTCTCTCTCTCTCTCTCTGTACATCTCTCTCTCTCTCTGTCTGTCTGTACCCCCCCCCTCTCTCTCTCTCTCTCTCTCTCTCTCTCTCTCTCTCTCTCTCTCTCTCTCTCTCTTTATCTCTCTATTGGAAAGGCAACGGTTGGCGCTGACTCAGTCCATGACTGATTTCGCAAAGACCTGTGTAACGATTTCCATCTCATACTACTGATGTAATAGAGAAAGGGTAATCATTTCAAAATAAAAACAAGCATCATTATGAAATACGTCAACTAAGAAAAGCGATAGGACCAGTCAAAGTTGCTTAAACTTAACTTTTTTCCTCTGTATAAGAATAAGGGAGACTAAAGAGAAATGGATAAAAAGTTCTAAATCTTTGCTCTGCAGTTTCAGAATTAAACCAAGGGAGCCAAGTGATGGCCAACGACCATATCAGGTGTTGCCATGGTTCAGACACAACACTGATTTACCTGTATGCAAAATTATTCTTTAAGATTGAGATTAATTCAATACTGTCCGATTCTTGGAACGCATCAATTTCTATATTTTTATTTATTTATTTATTTATTATTATTTATTTAATAATAAAAATAAAAATAATAATAATAATAATAATAATAATAATAATAATAATAATAATAATAATAATAATAATAATAATAATAATAATAATTTTTTTTTTTTTTTTTGGGGGTGGGGGGGTCGTTTTCTAAAGTATCAGATGAGCTTTTATATCTTTTTTTCATAAAAAAATAATCACCTTTAGTCCTTAAAGATGCTTTAACAAAACAGTTATATATATATATATATATATATATATATATATATACACACACACACACACACATGCATACTTATCTTAATGACAGAAAAGTAATAATATAATTATACTTACCCTGATGATAGAAAAGTGATAATACGATTATACTTACACTAATGATAGAAAAGTGATAATACAATTATGCTTACCCCAATGATAGAAAAGAAATGGTATATGCTTACCCTAGAGAGTAATGATATTTAATGATATTTACATCCCCTAACCGTTTCCCATCATGCTACAGAGTCCAACGGTTAGTAAGGGTTCTACTGACCAAAAATTAATTTGATGGATCTAAGAATAATTATCTACATTCCAGATGTTCTGAACTTGGATTCAAATATACATTTTAAATGTTTTATTGATCAGCTTGTTGATTACACAAACCAAGGAACAAAAAAGAAGTTGATCTAGACCTCCAACTATCTTCACTTAAGGAGGGGCTTAATACATGTAAAAATTCTGTTTTCATTATGGCATACATTTTCTAGAGATAAAAAAAAAAACAAACAAAAACAAGCAGCTTATGTAATTATACCATTTTTAGTCTCAGCCTCGCCCTGACGCCATCTCTCCTGCTAACATTTGTCATCTTAAGTCAGATCCCTTCCCTTGCTTGATGATATATGATGTGAATACTCCTAAACATTATTTCGTTTGTTAATCTTGTTAAGTTAAGGCAGGTATAAAGTATTAAAATAGTGAAATTTGGCCAATGAAGTGCACCAGACTTTTATTTTTAACTTTTATGAATCCTCATCCATTTCTGCCTTCATATCTCTCATTTCTTTATTTATATTTGACCGCCAAGTACTTAAAATGTGGCATTAAACATGACAGCGTAGCACCGAATCTGCATAGCATAGAATATAAACAAATTGTCACAAAGGACTTGTAGAGTAAAAAAGGTAAGAATATGTAATGCCAGATCACCAAACAATGAAGCACAAGGCCTTTCCAAACTCAGGAATTAATAGAGTTGAAACTGCTGCTATTGCAACATATGAAAGGCTTGTATGTAGAAACTATGTTAACATTTCAAAAGACCTCTTTTTGTAAAATCAGCTGAGCTACTTCCAAACTTGATTTTTAGATCTAGTTCTACAATTGAGATATTTTCAAGAGTACTGGACGCGGGTGGCATACAATAGGGGTGTAACTAACAAAATTTGGTTTTGGCTTTTTTTCGTCAACCGTATACTTCCGGTAATAACACCCGAGCCTATGTTGGCTCCACGTGCCGAGCTACACTAGTTTTTGAGATATCAAAGAGAAACGAAAAGTCGTGCGTTTGAAGCTTTAAAAAGTTTCTTTGAATACAGCGGTAAGCTTCGTAACACCTGCTAGGGTCACTAAAAAAGTCGGAAAATCAGTTTTAATGGCCGTTAAACCTGTTATTAATGATTAATTTTTGGATACGTTGGTTTAAGAAGCCGCACCAACAGCCCGTATGCCCTTGATGAAAACATAGTTACATACACCATTGTGATGCCGTGGAGTGCAGTCTAGACCAGTTACGACTTAAGCTCACTAGAAGGTTGAGATGCCATTGTTTTCTGATACTATCTTGTGATTGTTTTTTTCTTTAGCTATCAGAACTGATATACAAAGTCAAAGACCATAAACAGCAATAATTTTATTTACCTAGCCTTAGATAAACACTAGCCTGTATATAATAAGGTTAGAGCAGGCATTTAAGCTTTTCCGGTTTGTACAGTTGTGATGTGCTTTCTTAGACCCTATGTGTGCTCTTTTTTTGGTAAGTTTAGGATTGGTCTCCACTTTTCGTTAACATCGACTCTGGCGGAATCAGTGACACATAGCTCAATCAAGATCTGTGTACGATTCTTTTATCATGTAAGTATATGTATGTATAGTTGTTATAATGCATTGTGGTTTGACTTCAATGTTTAAAGCTAAAGCCCATCCGCTGTTTCAACTAATGTTTGTGTTACAGTTTATGTCCATGACGCCCACTGGTCTATTTTGAGAGATTCGAATATGGTGCACACGACCAGTGGGTGCCCAAGCGCAAGTGAGACTATTCCAACGATGTCGTTCCTTGAATCGAAAAAGCAAAGCATGCATCATGATGTTTTAAAGATACCGGATGTGTATTTCATCATCATCTAATCTCTCTCTCTGTCTCTCTCTCTGTCTCTCTCTCTCTCTCTCTCTCTCTCTCTCTCTCTCTCTCTCTCTTTTTCTCCCTAATTCCATCGGTCGCTTCCGGTTTAAAAACACACATACGAACATAGCCTCTGTTATATCAAAGCAAACGAAAATTTTTTTTATAGAGTAAGGTCAATCATTACTCACATGATGCTACATCAGACAAAATGAACTTTTCAATTTTTTCTTTTTATGTTAGAAAGCTATTGAATAAAAAAGCCTTTTAACATTTTCTTATAAAAATAAAATCCAGCATAAACATGCCATCCACCCTCTGCCCACGTTTCCCCTTGTATTTTTTTGTTATCTTCCCTTATGTTGATGCATACATTTTTAAACAATAAAATTCAAATAGAGACAATGATAGGCCTACTGTGAACCACTCTATTAATTGTTCTCAGGTTTTCAATCCAAGCACAAACTCACCAAGGCTCACCCAAATTCAAGGGAAGTCGTAAATAATGTATCTACAGTGATTTAGCTAGTTTGATAATGATCGAAAATGTGCATGTGAAGCAATGGGATTCAAAAACTCTTGATAAGGTATTGCAAAATGGAGACTGGCTCTACATTAACAATGCACCGCTAAAATCCTATTTCCCTTTGATCTCTGACTTGCCAAGAATAGTATGCATTTTAGGAAGGCAATTTGAAATTCAAATAACGGCTTCTTACTTTGGTTCATTTGAATCGTTTTCCCAACCATTTCTTTCTACTCAAGGTGCTCTGCGCAAAGTCGAAAAATATGTTATTTTGACTATCGGCACAAGCACGTCGCTATGCTCTATGTCAATCATAAGGGATGCTGAAAATGTGTTTTATGTTTTTGATTTACACTTAAGGGGTGAAAACGGCTTGCCCGCATCGGACGGCAAAGCCATCTTAACTTTACAATCATTGGAAAACTTCAAACCGTTTCTGACACAAATAGCAGTCTACCTGCATACAGGTCACCAGAATGAGCTTACATCTTTAATCTTGACCAATGAGAAGTCAGATAATGGCGACTGGCAGTCTCTACTACTAATCAAGTTTTTGGACGCCCGAAGGAAGTAGGGGATGAAAAAGCAAGGGTGTGTCAACACATTCAAAACTTTCCAGGAAATGAAACACGTTATTGCCGTAAGGACACCAAGCGAAAGTATCTAAATGGAGAGCTGAACCTCTAAAAACTTTATGACATGTATGCTGACTCAAGAAGAGTTCAGAGTAAATGCCCAGTGAGCCGAACTATATACATGAATATCCTCTACGAAGAGATTAATCTTGGCTTCTTCAAAAGGTTAAAAGACCTCTGTGACTATTGCACGTCTTACGAAAATGAAAAGGAAGACGTAAAAGAGGACTTCAACTAGCACCATGCCATGAACACTCAAGTCCGGCAACAGAAAGAGCTGGACAAAATAAAATCTCAAATTGATGACAGGTTTGCGGCAGCTGTGATCTAGAGAATGTTTTACTTACAATTAAAGGCAGCACTAAAGGGTTCTACCATAAACGTCGTTTCAATACTTATAACTTTACAATTCATGGTTATGGCACATGTGTTGGTAGTAACTATGTATGGAATGAGAGAACTACTGGTAGAGGGTCTAACAAGATTGGCTCCTGCATTCTCAAATACATCTGTACACATTCACAGAGAGGAAAGAAAGTGTTTTCGTTCTACTCAGACTCCTGCGGTGGTCAAAAGCGCAACAAACACATCTTGGGACTTCTTTGGTATGCACTACAAAATTTCGCCCCGGATGAAATACGTCAAAGCTTTTGTATATCTGGAGACAGCCAGAATGAAGCTGATGGTATTCATTCAAGAGCGGAGCAAGCCTCATCAAATACTGATATCTTCACAACATCACAATGGGCTGCCTGTATCCCTGGTGTGTATCCTTGGATGTGCAAGATGAGATTTTGTGTTGTTTTGCATGTCCTGTTGCTCTTTTTTATTTGAAAGTTACTGGCCCATATGGAACTTGGTCAGTGGTACTGATATCATCAATTCACAATTTCATGTGTATATTCAACAAATGCATTCATCTCTCAATGATTTAATATGTAAGCCTGAATTAACTGTTGATTCTTCATTCAAAACAATGTTTGGAGAAGGTCTATGTTAAGTCTCCTGTTTCAGAATTTGTTCATTGTTTTGTTGAAACAAAATAATGATTCTGCCATTATTTGTGATACTCTAAGAGCCCTTGTTTCTGATTGTATAAATGTCCTTGAGAGACAGCTGTCTAATTTTCTTCCTGTACATTTACCTTCTTTTCTTCTAACACTGAGATAAAAGAGCAAACTGCCCACTGCCCTCTGACCAATCTAATTGGGTAGAGTGTATTTTGGGGTTTCAATTATGAATTCTAAGAGAAGAAATGCCTCTCTTCACAACGGATCAACTCTTCACTCTGTGAAAAGAAATAAGACTGTCAGTGAATTTTTAAATGAAAAGTCAAATGGTATGCAAGAGCGCTTATTCGCCATTGCGAGAGAAAAAGCTCCTGTATTTAGAAAATTGAATAGAGAGTGAGAGGAAGCAGTAAAAATTGATATAAGAGCTAAGTTTTTAGAGCATCAGGAACACAAAATGAACAAGGCTGTTGGGGATAAAGCAAAAAGTAGTAACATTACGGAAGCAATTAAGCTCATGGAAGTCCTTGCATGTTTTTGACATTTAGTTTAGGTTAAGGCAAAGTTTTAGAATGTTTTAAGAATGAGATAAGATACCAGTAGATTGTCAATGGGAAAAGTAAAAATTTAGGGATTTGATGTATATAGTGGACATGTTGAAGAATAGCTTAGATAGTACCTCCCTGCCCTCCAAGGTACGCAAAGTTTAAGTTGAAAGCCTATTATTATTTTTGAAGAGTTGAAATTTGTTTGTTTTCTGACATTGTCAATGATATGTATATGTACATAGATCTATACATAAATGTTAAAAAAAATCTTTGACGAAGAATAACATCCACGTGATTTGTAAATTTGTATGTTATTGATGAAAAATGGAACCAGTAGTGGAAATATATTTCATTTTTACTGAATAGAAATTAACCATCTATAGTTTATTATTTGAGATATGGGTATGGATTTAAACCTGTACACGCCGAGCCTAATAATTCAGTCTTTTAAGGTGAGATTAAATTTTATTTCATATATGGTTAATTCTTAAATATATTTTTCATCTCTAGAGTTCATAGTTAAATGTATCCTTATCCTTATATCTATTAAATTGTTAATTGTAGTTGGATTTCTAGAAATGCTATCAAATGCATATGTTGTATTTTATGTTAATTTCTTGAACAATTTATGCTTAAGATTGAAGTTGTGTTAGGAGGCCTGGCTAAAAATTGTTAATTCTGTTAAATTTGAAAATATTGTTTGAAAAGTAATTATGTCAAAATGAACTTCAGTACTGAAGTTTTTTTTAAGCCCAGAAATGTCAGGAAAAGCATCTTGTAGTGTTTGTATAATTATTCTTCTTGCCTTATAAAGTGAATTGTGAGTCCTATGGAATTACACAAGTTTTTTTCAAATTTCACTTTGGATATGTTTTGGCCTTGCATTTACTAATATTGAACAATAGAAAACATGCAATTTTATGTTACATTTGCATAAAGCTTGAAGAGGCGAACAAGATGGTATGCTTAGTTTGTCTATAAACCAAGTAGATGATTTTTTTTATTGATTTTATTTAATTTGGAAAAATAACCGATTTTGCCTCCCTTGCCAAAAAGTGTCAAAAATGAACATTTTTTTTTATTTTTATGCTAATAAAATGAAACATAGTATTATTTCAATCCTTCAAAAAAAAAAACTGAGTCTGTTGTATGAAAAGTGGAGAGTGTTTAAAAGAAGAATAAAAGTTTTCTAGTAATTTTTCGAAATATCACCGTCCAAAAATTGCATTGCACACAAACGCGAAAAAGAGTGCATTTTCTGAAATTTTAAAATGTCTATCTTTGCTTAAAATTAAGCAACAGAGTTAAATTTGGGTTCAAATTTCTGAGGATGAAAAGATTTATCCAGAAAAATGATAAATCCTAGCAAAAATTTAAAATTTTAGTTACAGTACCTAATAATAATAATAATAATAATAATAAGATGAATACAGAAAAAGTTTCCATAAATTTTTTTGTTTCAAAAATTTATTTATTTCATTCATTTTTGCTGTGGAGGCTTGTTTCATGAAATGCATACGTTAAACATTGGATCATACATAAAATCATACACAATTGTGCATGTACATTTTTACAAACAGAACCTTATGATAACAGGGATTGTCAAAATTGACTGTTCTATCATTCCAATGTTGACTGCAAAAGGACAAATTAACCTTTTTATTGCCTTTAGATTAAATCAAGCATGAACAAAAGATAATATAATTCCCCTCTCCTTTTAGTGGTTGCTTTAAATATTCCTGAGCTTGTCTTTCAGATTACTGAGTTCTTGGCCGTAAAAATCTGGTCCTTTGTAAAATTTATTGATGTCTCACTCATTTCTTCGTATTCCCCTTTTGATCAAATTTTCATCTTATCCTCATAGAGAAACCCACTTAAAATAGACAGGGGAAAAGGGGGCAAGAGATGAGAAACGTCATGACCTTTTTAACAGCAGGTTTTCTATCTTATCAGGTCCTACTTCAACACAACTGCTATTGGATCAAGTACAATAACAAAAGTTTCACCGTAAAACACACACATAAAAAGGTATCAACATTGCTATACATTCTTTGTAAATTCCTATAAGTTCACTTCTCCTCTTTATTTTACACTCCTGTCTCACACAAAAACACATTTGTTATACAATATAAGTATGCATATATATATATGTATGTGTTTTGTCTTTCTCATAAAAAATGATTTTAAATGAGGCTAAAAGCATCATATTGGACACTTTGAGATCCTACAACTTAATTAGTAAAATTTATCAGCAGGTGAAAATGAGAAAAGTGAGGAAAAGTGGACTAGTGGCATTGGGATTTTGGCTGAAGTCTTTCATACAACATATCAAACACTAAGATTCTGCAAAAAAAAAAAAAAAAACTTGCTGGGAAGCAAACCAGTTTAAAACCAAAGACTATTTCATTAGACATGCCTGAATATAGCTTGTGAATTCACTTCTTCTGTTCGGTGAAGCTGAGACCATAAGAACATTGCAGTAACCTGTCTTTTTTTTTTTTTTTGTAGTCATTAAGTAGGGTTTATCAGCGAAAATCCAAGAGTCTGTGAACACAGAAGGCGACAGCTTGCAAGAAGAAGGCCCTTCATTTTTCAGAGCAAAGTTACAAGACAGAGAATGCAACAGCTCAATCAGTATAAACACTGATTTACCTCAGGATTTTAAATCTCCATTGACGCTGCCACATGCCTCCACATCTTAATAGACTGACTTTCCTATGAATTAACTTTTTGAAACGACCTGCATTAAGTGAGGCATTCTCTGATTTTCATACATGTAATTAGTTAAGAATTTTCCCATTCTCTGATTTTTATAATTAGTTAAGAATTTTCCCATTCTCTGATTTTTATAATTAGTTAAGAATTTTCCCATTCTCTGATTTTTATAATTAGTTAAGAATTTTCCCATTCTCTGATTTTCATAATTAGTTAAGAATTTTCCCATTGCAGCAGCAGCTGCCCAAAAACTCCAAATGACAGTCTACTTCAGTCAAACTGTGTGGACGGAGAGTGGCTCAATTTAAATTGTGAATGAGTAAAGGTAAGAGATTAAAAATCATGTCTATATATGTTTGGACACAAAGCTTATGCAGTCCATTGTCACAAACAAGAAGATGAGAAATACACAAGTCAAGGCAGAAATATTTATGTCTTCCTCATTTACAAGTTTGTCTCAAGTCAAAGAATTAAGGAGAGAGAAACCATAGGGAAAGAATATCAGAGCACATTCCAGTCACACTCCTGCTCTAAAAGAAGCAACTTTAATAGCCATTCCATTCTCGGTAAAATCAATGACCAGTGATCTATGAAGGCGATGGAACAGACAGCATTGCAAGTTTTATAAATTATAGAATAATGGGCTAGAGGACTGACCCTCAAATCAGAATTTGAATTGTGCTGCATGCAATCTGCTGCACTTTATTTTCTCAAGCTAAAAAGTCCTTGACAAATTTCAATTTTGTGTTCACATCTTTTTAAATCATGTTTATCTAGTTTTTACCAGCATTCTCAAAAAAACATGGAGCATAAATATGGTTTTTAAAAATTTCAAGCAAAAGGAATTCTAAATAGATTCCAATTTATGCTCATTAAGCATGAAAACACACGGCAGGCCTTCACAGCAACTTTTGAATTCAATACAGTAAAACATGCGACCAAAATTGATGAAGCCAAAATATTTTTATAAACCTAAATAGCATCCAGACCTCAGGTTACAATTTCCTAGCTAAAGCAATATATGTTTAAAACAAAGTCATATCTGCAGTTCCAAGGATTCACCATAACCACAATGCTCCTAGCATTACTGACACCCAAGGTAATGAAGTGAAATTCACTCGAAATATCATGAGGACTGCTTTCAGTTTGGCTAATCAAAATATCCCTTTTCTCATTCTGCTAAAACCTCAAAAAACAAAGCCAGTTTTTTTTAATTTCAAATATGGAAATGCTACTGCTAGAGTAATTCTTTCCTTCTCTTTGGTTTTACAGAATTTTAAGTCAAAATTTGCAATTAAATTGGCTCCATTTTTTTCTCTTAATTCAAAGTCAACCTCATGATTAATACTTCTCATTCACCTTTATAACTCAGCAATAACGAAAGTCCACTTAGAAGAGATAGAATAATTCACAACCTGCAATGAAGCATCTGAGGTTTAAAGTGATATAACTATAGGGAAATGGGCCTTGAGAAATGGGGAGTCTATGGCTCTAGTATTAGTAAGTAAAACAGTCTAAATTCTTTTTTATGTAAGTCTGATCACCTTTAATCATAGTTCAGATCTAATTCTAAGCACAGTGAACCAAATTTCCAATGCGAAAGTTTGCATTAAGCAGATAGATAGAGCTAGCAATGTCACAAAAAATTTTCCAACTCCAAGCAAAGAAAAAAAGGTGGAGCACAGAATAAATATGTGTAAGCTTATCTTTTGAAGTTAGTGAATGAAGTAATATGTGTCTGAAATCTCAGACTGTTTCCTAGTGTTATGCCAATATTGAAAAAGATAAGAGTAATATCTTAGAATATTGGTTATAGGTTCGTCCAAATTCACACAGCCTCAACTTGAATGGGAATGAAAGCCTTCACACCAGTTGAAGAACAAGTGAAATGGCCATTTCATGACATTGTCGACTGTGCTTTGAACTAATGCAATATGTCTTGAATGTGTTTGGTCTCCACAAAGACTTGCTTGTGAATTTGTTGACAAGCAAAAACTTAACAGCTAGAAAAATTTGCACAAAGAGCAAAAGCTAGTAAGTGTTGAGACATTGACTTTTCATCAATACAACAGTAATCTTCCTTGGCAAAGGTGAAATTATTTTATAACTGTTTTTAGGCCTTCAGGTGGCAGTGTTCATGAAAATTTTTACAATCAAACAGCTCAGAAACAGCAAATAACATCAATTATATGACTCTCATGATGGTGGTTGGCACATTGGCAAACAGCCAAGTAATTCATAGTTATTTATCCATCTTGTCAAGTGTACTGGGGAGCTGCTTATGGTTTGAGGCTACCAACCATGAGAAGTGGTTTAAAAGTCACCTGCAAACCAACTGCACAAGGCAACAAATACATGGCGATCAACTATTAAGGTCAGATCAAGTAGCAGAGAAGGTCACTGGATCCAATATCCACACCTCCCAGACAAGCACTCTCAGCATCCCATCAATCATTGACCGTCTCAAGTTTATGTGATGATCACCTAAATTAGGAAAGAACATTAAAAAAAAAAATCATAAACAACAGGAGGTGAGTGTGTGTGTGTGTATGTATATTTTATATGGGGAGGGAGAGAGAGAGAGAGAGAGAGAGAGAGAGAGAGAGAGAGAGAGTGAGTGGGAGAAATAGGGACACTCACTGACTAATTCACGCTTAGTTTAATACATTTGAAGTTGACTTAAACTTTAATGTGTTGTTAATTAATAACAGACACCTACGTTTTCTATTTTTCTTATGGTAACGCCTAAACAACTTGATGGGATCAGCACAAGGGAAACTTGATTCAAAAACACACAGCCTGTGCCAATTTGAGTGGGTGGGTACCTTCTATTTAAGTTTCTACAGGATGCTTAAGACACACATAAAAAAGAACAGCTAAGAGAACTAGGCAGGTACATGTGGGGCTTTCTTTAATATTTTCTGCTTTAGCTCTTTATCTCTATGAAAAAAAGGTGCACAAATTTCTAAATGTAGATAAAATGCTGGGGCCTTCAGATGCCTGAATCCTCTTTCCATGTCAATATCATCAGCAGCACAAAAGGTAAAGCATATGACTCATTCTCAAAAGGTCGTGTCAATTTTTGAACTTGGGACTTAATTTTCATTTTGTATTTTTATAAACAAAATGTATGTTTCTAGTAGTGTAAGCTTCCTAAGAATGGAATAAAATTATTCTAAAGATAGTTGAGTATCTCATTTTGGAAAGGAAACTATTTTTCGAATATTGTCAGACTTAGACGTAATGATGACACAAATTTTGCCATATTTCATAACTTTGTTTGATGAATTATATCCCTACTTGATTTTCAAAAGATGAATTGAATTAAATACTGTGTAATTATGTCTAAATATTCATCTGAAAATTAAAACACTTTTGTAGGGTAAGCAAACTTTGTGTCACAGTTACATCTAAGTCAATAATTGCTATAGAAGTTTTTTTTTTTTTTTAACTGTTATATTAATTCGTTCATAAATGCTCATTTTGAGTACTTATTGTTAATATCTGTTCACATCAAACAAATTTCTTATTTGAAATATAAAATAAAAAAAACAAAAACAAAAACCACAATTTTGTTCTCAGACATATTGATGACATAAATTCTGTCATCATTACATCTAAGTACTAAGACAAAATATAGAACCTTTTCACTTAAAATTGCCCTTAGGTATTATTTAACAAAGATCTAGGCCAACTTAAGTTATTAAAAGCACCAAATTCTTATTTGAAATGTAAAATAAACACAAAAACTATAATTTGGTTCTCAGACGTATTGATGACATAAATATTATGTCTTCATTAAATCTAAGGACTGAATAAGACAAAATATAGAACTTTATCACTTAAAATTGCCCTAATTAGGTATAATTTAACATAGATTTAGGCCTACTTAAGTTGTTACAAGCACCAAATAGAGAAAAACCTATCTATATTACATTATTTGTAACATGAATCTAGGCTCTATATCTAGATATAGCAGATGTATTGATCTAAACTGCCTTATACACATACAAAATAGTTATTATCCAAAACAAAAACTCTCTGAACTTTCCAACTCCTTTAAAATCGCTTTTTAGATAAATCTCCTAAAGATGAAATGGATGAAAAAGTTCTCGGGTATCTCAGAGGTATTGCTGGTCTTAGACATATCGAGTGTCAGTGCATTTAAACAGAATGACACAAACAAAGAGATCTTCTTCTTGGAAAATTCTTTGCTCCTGCTTTAGCAGAAGTGGGCTTTATTGAGTTTTCTATCCAAAGCAGAAAGTTCTGACAGTGTCAGAGAATCAAAAAAAGCCTTGGTAAATCAGTGACAGCTGCGATCTTAGACATATCGCAATGACACAGGCATGGAATACTGAGAAACAGACCTTTATTTTCAGCTTAGTTCATATAACATTATGCCAAAGTTGCTTCTAAAATAAAGTTTGATGCATTGCAATGCTGGTGAATCAGAGTGGATCAATTATCATATCTTGTTGAGGGTTATAAAAGGCTGTTATTTCAATGGGCCATGATGACACAATGCAATACGTCTAAGTAGAGCAGAAAAATATGTTTGTCATTACAAAATAGTGTTCCTTTCCTCAATGATGAATAAAGAATTAAGTTCTCCAATCATTCCTTTTGTAAAACCAATTACCATTTTACTCTGAAAACGAACTAGACACAAGTTGAAGGTCAGAGAAAATCACCACCCAAAAATCTAACAAAAATCCACAAGAAAAACTGTGTTTTTTTCTTTGAACATCTCATAAATTTTACAAGACACACATAAACAACATGATATTGTTGAAAATATCTCCTTATTACATGTGCAAAGTGTAGGACTTAAAAAATGTAGACTTAAAGCTGCATTTTCTTTTTGAATTCTAATATGTTGTGACTATGGTTGAAAAAGGCACTTTTTCAGAATGAGTCATATCTAAAGTGTTTAAACGTTTTAAATTTTGATGAAAGATTTTAGAATTAAAAAAAATTTGGTAAGATTACCTGTCATGATGGCCTATTCATTTCCATCAGACGAGACATCTCGGCAAACCATGGTGCTATGTCCACCTGTTCTGCCTCAGCTTTTTTGATAAGCGGATGCTCCTGCAAGGATGTAAACAGTGACAAATTAGGACAAGGACACTTTAGAACCCGCAGCACTTAAGTGGTTAAAAAGACCTAATAACTCTTCATTGTTGACGGATTGGAATAACAAGAGATGATCCTGATGCTTCACTGACCATGCATAACATCTCTCTGGGCCTTTACATTTTTTTTTCAAAAATAAAGCTAAATTTTTAAACAGGGATGAGAACAAGATGCAAAATTTTTTACTTAACTTTTTTAAAATCAGTCAATGAGAGAGTGGCGTAGGCAGGAGGCCCCCTCCCAAAAAAACCAACTCAAAACAAAATTTGATTGAACGCAGAGCCATGATTGTGGAGCATTTAATTCTTACTGATTTAGTGTATTTTTGTCTCCCAATCTACAATTGTGTCCCCCAAATGTTACTGCTTTCTGCGTTTTACTGGCTCAACTGAGGCACTGCAGAGGTTTACTGAACTTAGTGTACATAAAGGCCTACATTCTAGCTTATATATTGAGCACTGCTCTCCATCTTTAACTTTACTTATGACATTTGAGCTGGACATGATCAATATCGATTAAGTCTAAAACTTCTCACTCGGCTACACCTGGTCCTGTAAAACAAAAATAGCAACCTAACAATTAGATCTAGATTTATAATTATTATTGGAATGAAAATCATGCCATGCCTGGTTTTGATAATAAGATGAAGATTTACTCTAGATCTAGATTCTAACTTTACTTATGATTTTCCATCAATCTTAATAATCAGCTAGATTTAGATACTAGTCTTATGTCCTGACATGCCCGGTTCCGATAATAAGATCAAGATTTACTCTAGATCTAGATTCTAACCCTACTTAGGATTTTCCACCTATCTTAATAATCAGCTAAATTTTGATACTGTGCCCTCCCCGCCAAAAATAAAAAAAATTTGTCAAGTTGCATTAACTATTATCAGATAAAGAAATAAGAATGATTGTTGTTGGCATTTACTGCGAGGTCTGGATGATAGAGAGAACAAAGTTTTTCGGACGAAAAAGTAAACAACTCGATGGCACCAATATTTTGGATTATTTCAACTACAATGCAAATCTAAAACTCAATATTGGAATGCAAAATGTAAATAAGAATCTAAAAAAATACACGGTATTGATGTAATATATCGTGCAGTTCTATACTTGATGATACTCGATGGCGGAAAAATATCATACTCGTCGTAGAATTTTTAGTGCTAGTTTTTTTCTTTTTCCATATGATTTTACAGACGTTCAACCTAACGGTTGAAAGTTTCAGTTTAGCACGAGGACAAGATTTACGGAGGATCACATGACTGTTCAAAATATATGGAGCTCCGTAACTTTATCAAAAATTCTCTTCCCTGTATAAATTAAATTTTTAGAGTATCACATAGTAAATCACCTCAGCTCTTTAACAATCTCCACCAAGCTTAGTCCTGCCAAGTAACAGTAACTAATTAAGAATGATTATGTTTGGTGAAGTCCTACTTAATGAAAGGTTTCCATGTCAGTTGTGAACAATGAAAAAATTAAATGTTGTGAAAAAAAAGGGGACCTGAAGGATAAAGCATAATGTCATTTTAACTCAACTCCCACCTAGGTAACTCCAGCTCAGGTAAAGCCCTGACATTTAAAAAAATATTACAGTCAAACAAAACAAGATAGAATTATAAGAAAACTAAAAAAAAAACCCCAGAGATCTTGAATTTTAAATAAAACAAGGCTTTATGACAGTAAACCAATTTTCTAATACTTCTCCTTCACCTCAGGCTGACTCTACCACCAATTCTTTTTTTTTTCACTATCAACATCCCACTTCATCGCCATCTCAACATCATAATCAAACTCCCGATCTCAAACAGGCTGGTTATTATTTTTATGCTGATTGTAGGGATAACAATGCAGATAACCAAAATAAACCGTTTCTGTAGCATGCCTAAGATGATTCAAGTTATCATCCATTCTAATGCAAAGTTTAGATCTAGCCTAAGCCTTGAAATCGCCAAAAATTGCAGACAGAAACGGTCAATTTTGAAGCACGTCATTATATTTAAATCTACTTAATCTAGCCCGAAAACGAAACTAAAATAACCACAACAAAGTCTAAAGTGTCCTATAAACGTAAATGAGGTTTGCACGTGATTTTGGTAGTTAAAAAGAAAGAAAGTAGACACCCAGAAAGTGAAAGTAAAAGGGCGATGATGGGCAATATAGGTACACAATATAGTGGTCCATTACAGCGACGGCGGGCAATATAGGTCGGGTTGGGTTAAAACAAAGTGCACCTAACAGAAGTGTATTTTAAAATGTTATAAGTTTTATCTATTCTTTTCATTTTTTTTTTTTTTTCAGTTTTCATGTTAAGAGGACACATGGAAGAGATGACTTCTATGTTTTAAAATCTTATTGTTTAAACTTTCTGAGTTGTATATTATCAATTTTTAGAAATTATTTTGCTTTATACACTATTTTCATGACCAAGTTGACTTGATAAAGTTATCATCTTGCTGTAAAAAAATTATAAATGAAGCCTTGATTTTGCTAGTCAATAGGTGAATAGTATATGGACAACAAAACTTCTATTTTATAAGCTTAACTCTCTGGTTTGAGCCAAACCTTGCCCTCTAAAAGTATTTAGTGCATTAAAAACACTAAACAAAGTTGTTAAAGTACTGTCCAGTCCATATATAACAGCTAGGGCTATAACGGCACCCCCCCAGTATAACAGCACTTTCCCCTCACCCCTTTTTTTTCTATTAAACAATAGTAAAAGTTAACTGATATAACAGCACCCATAATCTTTCTTTCTGTTATAACAGCACTGTAAGTAGGCAGAGCTGTTAACTATACGGACGAAGACCAGTTAAAAATTGTTAGTCCTTTACTGATATACTCATCAGTAAACCGAAATGCCTTAAGTCAGTCAGCAAAGTGCTGTGCGGGGTCATCACTGACAGCAATCTCCTCCTCTTCCTCCATCCCTCTCCCTTTCCTTGTCATACATTCTGCACTACCTGAGCACCTGCCTCTGTACCTGTACACAGTCATCACTGACAGCAATCTCCTCCTCTTCCTCCATCCCTCTCCCTTTCCTTGTCATACATTCTGCACTACCTGAGCACCTGTCTCTGTACCAGTACATGGTCATCACTGACAGCAATCTCCTCCTCTTCCTCCATCCCTCTCCCTTTCCTTGTCATACATTCTGCACTACCTGAGCACCTGCCTCTGTACCAGTACATGATTTCAGTTTTGATATTTTGACACTGGTACTGCTGGGCCTACCATTAGAACTGCCCCCCACCCCCCCCACCTTGCCAGCTCCCACTTCACCCTCTCTACTTGTAAGACAGTCAGTCGCCTTGTATAAGATGCTTTTGATGATCTCTGCTATAACAGCACTCTGATATAAAAGCACTACAAAAAAAGAAAAAAAGTCCCACTTGTGCTGCTATATCAGAGGCTTACTGTATTACCATGAACCACATATCAAGGAAGCAAAAAATGAGAGAGAAAAAACAAGTAGAAAACATTCTTACCAGTAATTTCTTGTATTTTGGCCGCCTTTTAAAATCTTTTGTTAAACTGGAAAAAAACAACAAAGAAAAAACCCATAAACCAGTCGTGATAAAAGTGACTTTATGACGCAGAATAGATTTGACAAAAACACATTAACGAATTTGGTCTAAAATCCTGCAATGCAAAGATGTAAGTTCTCTCTTATTAAAAAAGAAAAGGTGATAAACAAAGGGAAAATGTATGGTGTATTTCCCTTGGATCATAAATCGAATTGTGGAAGAATTAAAACAGCTCCAGTTCTTAGATAGTAAATCCTGGGCAACACACAAATTGTAATGAATGTTTGTAGGTATCTTTATAAAAATTGGGAAACTACATTTTTACCTGTAACTCAGTCATAACTTACCAGTCTCGGACAAAGGATCGTAACTCATCTGAGAACTCCCTACCAAGTTGTGGTGGTTCCTCTTGCAAAACTTTGGTGAGCACTTCAAAATCTGTCTTACAGTTCTTGTAGGGGAACTCCCCTGTGGCTAATTCCACCTACAATGGGAAAGATGAAATAATAGTTAAAACAATTGTCTAGAAAATATCAAGTCTACAAAGTGTAAGTTCACACCCACCATAATGATAAAAAAAAAATGAGCACGAGATTGAGAAAACCAGTCCCACACAGATATATCCAGCCTGTGGGACTGCATCTTGCAAAAGATGTCGCATACCAATTTTTCTTCCAGACTACGAAAAAAATCTTTAATTCATAATATTTCACTGCACAAAAAGATTCAAGCCTCTTTTTTTTGTTCATAATTTGTTTGATTACTTTTCCTTTATCTTAGTGCTGATCAATAAGAAATATATTACCAATGAAATTCCTAAACTCCAAACATCTGCTCTTATATCATAGTCAGGACGGGTTGGGTCTGGGGGCTCAATTCTCTCAGGCTGCAAGACAAATCAAAAGACCATGATAATAAGGTGAGACATAATACTGTGCATAATAAGGCAAATACCAGAAACAAAAAGGGTCATTACTTAAGAATTTTTATAGTAAACTTCCATTCAATTCAAAACAGAATTTATTTTTACGTAGAAGAGACAAATAGTTTTACTTTCATCTCATTTGTACATTTGTTTTTCAAATCAATGTCTCATTTAATCAATAATTTATAAGCCCATGATGAAATGATATCTTGCATAAATTATTACAAACATAAACTTTGTGCAGTTTCCCACAAGGGTATTTACAGAATATGGACTTTTGAAAAAGTATGTCAAATCCAAAATTGAAAAAACTCAAGGAATTATTATTTTTTTCTGATAATAATTTTTTTTTGGCTTTCTTAAATTCTTCGACTGCTTTTTAGAGGCATGAAACATAACTTTTACTTCAGCTCTATACTAAGATATGTTTTTTGGAATGAAGGAAATAAACTCTTCAGCTAAGGGTGGAAGCTTATCAGGGCCCACATTGCTCAGCCTAGCCATGACAGCTAGTCCTCATATATGTGTTAAGTCTGTCTGCTTCTGTTTGCCATAACAGATGCAGACCAGACCTGCTAGTCAACAAGATCAGTGTTATATGTGACGGCCTGCAACAGCATATCTAATACAGCCCTGCCATGAAAATTGGGCTTTGCTGGCCTGGCGCCATCTTTGTCAACCCTCGATTCAAAACTTTAAACACTTATTTCTAAAAAACGCCATGCCAGACATTTTAAAAGTCATTACATTTTGCCTTAACTAGTGCTAAGACTTGTATTATATCAGAAAGAATTATGAATCAGAGAGTAGTGAATATGGTCAGGTGTGCATCTACACATTACTCAATGACCTAGGCTTCTGGATAAACTATTGCATAGTAGTGTTCATGATCCCAACGTCACAGGTGTCAGCTGAACATGAAGAGTAGGCGCGCAGACCAAATCATACTCTCTTACTCAAAATAGCCTTCCAACAGCTTAACTTAACACTCAGTATGTGAATACTCTAAAATTGCAGTGTTTTATGAGCTTTCTTTACATTTATTTATCTCATGATTTAATATGATGTAAAGAAACTATATAAATCACTCACAAAACTGCAAATGAAAAACACTGATAGAAAAAAAATATGAGCTAGGACTAAAACGGTAACAAAGTTATATACAGCTTATCTTACAGCCATATATGCAGCACAGCCTGCGCTCCTAGTTTTGGCTTTTGAGTCCACTAATCTTCCACTGATACCAAAATCGCAAAGCTTCACATTTCCGAGATCATCCAACAGAATATTGGAGGGTTTAACATCTGGTTACAAAATAATTCAAAAGGAGCAAAGTTTGTAACAAATTAAAAAATAATAATGAGAACAAAAACAAATCTAATACACATAATAATAATAATAATAATAATAGTTCTAATTATGAAATTAATAATTAAACTATAAGAAGGGGAGAAGAAAAACTATATAAATATAAAAGCAGTACATTATACATACAATCACAACATTAGCCATTTCTTTTTATTAAGAATATGTCTAGTTTGTATGCTCTTTAGCATTTTCAATATCTGTAATACAAAAATTGTAATATATGAATAATTCTCACACAAGAATAACAACGAAACCCAATTGCATCATGAGTTATGTGACTCAGCAAACCTTGAAACACAGATTAATCAAAGAGAAAAGGCAAGGAAAGAAAAAAAAAATAAAATGCTTATCCTGAACAATTTTTCTCAAATTTCCCATTATAAAGGTCACCGACAGGCAAGTAATCCCCTTGAAAATCAACAAGGAGGGACTTAAACTGACTGCTCTTCATAGCTTCCAATGTTTTTCAATGAACTTACCTCTGTGTATGACTCCATGTCTCTCCTTGAGGTAATGTAATGCTTTGACAGTCTGCTCATCGGAAATAGAACCATATGAGCATATTCAATTTCACAAAACTTTCTACACATTATAAAACTGATAGCAATTGAAGTGAAAACAAGCCAAAAGAAAATCTATAGAAAAATATAAAACTATCCATAATACCAGAGCTTACCCTCTTTCCTCAAATCCTGCACTCGTACACATATACACATTAATAGATACTTTTAACATGACACTCATACTTTTAAACCTGATATCTTAATTTTTTTTTCCTTCTGATTTTTAGTTTTATTTTTCAGGACACATTAAGAAAAGCACAAAGTACTGATTCATTCAATAACTGAAATATCTACTTCCCATGAGAGAAGCTTCATGTCTCATGCTGTTTATGAATCCTTTAAGAAGATCTCACAACTAATAAAGTTTTGACCACAAAACTATGTCGTAGATGTTAAAAGCAATACTCCATAAGTATTTGCCATTCTTTTGAAGAGAACTCTTATATAAATTCTTATTTGTCTCTCACCATTCTCCCAAGGAAACCTTCCTGCTACTATTATTGTTTGCATGACCCACTTCCTGCTACTGCAGTATATCATGCTAATAAACCATATGTAATAAGTCTGTGTTAAAAGATGATTTAGGCTCAACTCTGGTATCAAAAATTTCAAAATTAAGAACTGCTTAGTATGAATCCCTTCATATTTGAATGAAAAATATTCTTGCAGAAAATCAGACAGCAAGTTGTTGGTTAGTAAGATATATGCCCTAAAATACACAGGTTTTTTCCTTTTAAACAATCAGTGGAAACCAAGTTTGAGTTCTCATCTTTGCTTGTTCAAGTTGGACCTTGTTTGATTCTGCACAAAAATGGTTTCAAATCAATGAATGGGAGACACTAGAGGATTGACATCAAATAAATGTAGGACCCAGCACTTACAGCCACTACAATATTGCCGAGTATTCTTTCTGGGACAGGCCGTCGTGTACGTTTTAGCAATTTGTCTAGACAGGTAGCCATCAATTCCATGCAGATCCACACTTCACTCTGTCATAGGTTATCAGGAGGAAAAAAGCATAGTAGAATTTCAAGGTATTTTCCACCTTCAAATGTCATACTTGTTTTTGTTTCTCAGGAGAAAAGAAGGAACTATTCTTCTCTTGATGTAGAATATATTAAATATCATCTCAATCAACATACTTCCAAAGATTTTCTGTTTACAGCTGATGTTTTATTTTTGACATATGGGGAAAAAACCCAACATAATAAAATATTAATTTCTAAAAAAAAATATGATCAAGTGGCTGAAAACTAAATCTAGGAATCTTGGAGTATGTATAATTTTAGATGCAGGAAAAAGAAGCAGACTCACCTTTGTGATGAATGTCCCTATACACTGTACAATATAAGGACAGTCATGACTTTTTATAACAACATCTAAATCCATGATGATTCTTTTATTCTCCTCCTTGTTGCCTGAACGTCGCATTTGCTGGCAGAAAGGGAAAAAAAATGAATTTAATCTAAGGTGTATAAATAGTCAAAAATGTTTAGTGTGATGATAACAGATTTCTTCGTGCAAACAAAATCAAACAACATCAATGAAATAAAAAAAACAAACACACGGACTCGTGGCTGTCATGAAGATTGCAAAATTAAATCAAAAGCCATAAAAGAGGTGCCAAATCTTACACATTGTAAATAACAGGGAATACTTGAGGTGTTTGTAGAGTATAATGAAGGGATGCATAGAGCAAGATCCTTCTCTGAAGCTTTAAATTGACTCTATGTTGGCTTGCAGGGGGCAGATTTTTTTCAATCGCTATCACTAATAAAAAAAAAGGATGTTTTACTGAAATACAGCCATATTTTTTTATTTCAATTTCTTGGAATGAATTGAAAACAATAACTAACATTTAATGCATTACTTTCAAGATAAAATTAAATAAAGAAAAGATGTATTCTCCTGTTTTGCTGAGAAAAAAAATTCTATTCAAAGGAACTTACTCTAAACCAGCTTTAGAGAATATTGAGCATAAAGAAAACTAGTAATTGTTGCCAAAGTGTTACTTAAAACTAATGATAATATAGAAATAAAGAAGGTAGTCAAACACCAATAAAGGCTGAGACAGAGGGAGCCAGACCTAAGGATCTTAAGAAGCAAGTGACAATGAATAAAGATCAAGATCGACAAATAAGATGAAAGAGTGATATATCAAGGTGCAGGTTTGATCCCTGTCCACTTCATATGTCCTTACGTTTTCACCTCTTTCGTCTTATTTGTCTGTCTTGAGCTAGATGTAGGTTTGTGGTTGATTTTTCTATACTATTTAAAACTAAGGAATAAAACATGCATCCAAAGTTTATGTCTTTGAACAGTTAAAAAAATTGCAAAACATTACATAAATATGTTCTTTCATACCTTAATATTGCAGAAATGATCTCTTAATTCGATCACTTTATAATAAATTGATAATATTCTTACTAGGTAAACTGTCAGTCTAATTAAGATAGGAAAAAGAAACTAAACTATTAATTACTATTAATTAGCATACATGATTATAAAATAACCCACTAAATTCTATTAATTTTGGGAGGTGCCACCCACAAGTTAATGAGGACACACAGAAACGATTGAGCAAAAACTTCTATTTTTCTGTCCTTTCATTTCTGCAGTCTGTATGTAGCAATGCCAATCCAAAATTTCAAAGCTGTAACATTTACCTACTAATGATTGGAAGTTATAAAGCTTGCTCTCAAAAGAAGAAAACCTTTTAAATTTTGAGAATCGGTCCAGAAAAAAAAAAAGTTATGAGGATTTAAGTAAGCCAAAAATGTGTATAGGTGTAAAGAGGAATAAATGGTCCAAAAAATGGACCTCTTTGGTGCTTTGTTTTTTGTTGTGAAGGAAGTTAAAACCTCCTAATTTCTTTATTTAGCAATATATTTCCATGAAATTTGACATTTAAGAGTATTTTTTTATATAGAATCATTATTTGTCAGAGATAATTGTGACAGTTTTGTTTCTAAGGGTCAATTTTGCATAAATTACTCCCTAATCCAAACTCGCGTTCCTTTATTTAGAACGTAAAACCTTCCTAATTCCCATATTTACCAAGATATTTCAATAAAATTTTGCAGGCAGAAGTATAATACATGAATCATTTAGTTTCTTACTTCGTTAAAAGAGATATAGCATTCATATGCATTAGTTAATTTATGCATAAATTAGCATAAATTACCGTTTTATCATTTCTTTACGTAATTTCAGAAGTTACCACCTCCAAAATGTTCTTATCATAAGTATCAACCAAGGTGGTTAAATTGTTTTTTTGTTTTGTTTCTTAATTTGTTAAAATCAGCATGGTAAGTTTATGCATAAATTACGCTGATGGCATAAATTATCTTCCATTCTACACTTGCTATGTAGAAATAAGTGCCATAATTTGCATCCCAAACCCCTGCAGGTAACGTTAGTCTAGAGCCATCCTTGCACATCTGAATCCATTATTCGTGGAATCAGGGCATCCATATTTTTCAACAAGAGCTTCTTTATCCATATTGAGGATGTTTAAAAAAAAAAAGAAAAAAGAAAAAAAAGGACAAAATTCATAGAAGCTCGCTTCAGATACTGAGAGATAATACAATATTCATTGAGCATTTCTTATCCTTCAACTTCCTACGTTCGTGGGACTTGGTACACATACCTAATTAGAATAGTAATAATAGTGTGACTGCTCATGGAATCACCCCAGCCTCAATGAGTTAGTTATTTGAGTTACAATATTGTATTTGGTTACTGAATCAGTCATACAGAACGCTCATTTCACATTTAACAGGATTTATCAGATCAGACTCGATGCCCAACCTCCCCGCCAAGAGCTAGATCTCACATGCATAGTTAGAAACCACCAATTAAATATAAGCTAACTTTGTAGATAAGATGTTATCTTCATACGAAAAGCATACTTAAGAAACAAAAACTCTTTATAGATGTACAGGCAACTGCAAATGTACCACTATATATTTTTTTTCCTTAAAAGAAAACAAACTATTCCCTTTAAAAGCGGAGAACAGTCCCCATATTATAGATGCGCTAATGGATTATTTTAAACTGAATACTATAGGGGGTATAAGTTAAGTCAAAAAACTACTCCAAGCGCTTTGAGTAAAAATTGTTTGAAAGAAAGTCATGTTTCTAAAGTGCTACAAATTTATTAAAAATAGAATGAATACTTTATGTTTTAATAGCATTTTTATGTTTCAAAATCCGATAGCTATCTATTTTATTTACGTAGATCTACCCTAAGCACCCCTTTGCAAGCCATGATTATTAGAATAGTGACAATCCAATAAGATAAATTCGCCTAACCCAGTTCACATGCTCTCGACCAATGAAAGAAGCGCTCTTAGCCATGTGACGTCACAAACCAAACGTCAGTTTGTGCGCTACACCAAAGGCTTAGCAGGCCGGCTCGTCTTGAATGTCAAGTGTCATTATTTTGAGAGGGTGGGTGTCTTTCAAAGACGAATACGGGCAAATACGCGGACAAAAAGTAATGTAAGTAAGTAAAAATTGCACAAGAAATGTTAAAAAATTATCTGTCCAAAGACGAAATGCGTAGTCCCAGTAGGTTTAGAGAGGAGCGAACGAAAAGCAAAAACTTGTTCAGAAACAACACTTCCAGACGGCCGATCAATACCGTTTTACCGCAGAAGTATAGAAGAATATCTTTTCTGATTGTACACCAAGTTTCATCGCGATACGTTATAAAATGACGCTGTAGTTAAAATTATAAAACGGCAACCGTTGCTTAATCGCGGTCCATTTTTTTGCCTAGGTCTATGGGCCGCGGCGCACTGAATTTTAGCTAGAGTTGTCTAGCTTGCGGACGTCGGATTGGCATCGCTACTGTATGGTCGTCCTCCATATTAGTTTTGGTCTCAACAAACTTCCTTTTATATGACAAAAAAAGCATAAAAGGGACACTATACCAGCATTTTTTCTGGCTCATATGTAAAAATTTGCAACTTGGTATGGTTAACTCTCCCAAGATTTGAGTTTTTTACAGTTTCCACCACATACTAAAGTTCTGAACAGAAAATAGACTATGTTTAAAAATATATTTCCAGAGTGGAGAAAAAAATTCTTCCTGAATAACTTCAGACTTTTTAATAAGAATGATCCCGATCACAGGAAACTTTTAGAATTTCTAAACCTATATTTGCTGGTAATCCGGGGCAATTCACTCACAGGTCATTCAAATTTTTTAGTTAAAGCCTGTTAACAATACATGTTGATTGCTTGATGTCTTTTTTTTTTTTTAATTTTTGAAAAAGTTATGTTCAGCCAAAATTTTTCTTTGTAACATATACAATAGTATTACTCACCACAAGCCAAAAGACAACCTTTTATCCCTTTCAGGCTTTAAATTGAAAATTTCAAAATTGTGAACCATCCTATGTCCTGGCAATAACAACTTTGAGCATATTTCATGCCTTTATATTAAGCATTTATGTGAGCTCTTACTTTGACAGCCATGAGATGATTTGTAGGTTTGTGGCGCATTCTTGTGACCTGGCCACAGGTGCCATGTCCGAGTTCCCCCTCTGGCTGAAGATCTTCTGTGTCGCACAAATAACGCTGTTTGATAACAGACAGAAAAGTATAATCTGACTTTTATTTTTAAAATTCAGATACAAACTTACTTTAGTGTATATGAAGTAAAAGTCACAAAATAAAGTGCTCTACTTTCTAAAATTTTATCTTTTAACTCAACAATTCATAAGTTCATATAAATTTACTTATTTTCTTCAATATAGAAAACCGACTTTGTACCTAAGTTGTAGTCTTTCAAAGAATAAGTTAAGAAATCATCTTTTACTGTCAGTTGAACTCTTCACAACACATTGTTATGGCTTGGTTAACTTTCTCTCACTCAAGATTTAAAACAAAAAAAAACCCTGATAAAATTAAATTGTATGAGAGAAGAATAAATTCCAAAGCTTGTAATTTCCATACTTAAAAAAAACCCACACTGATTATAAAGGTCAAAAGTTGAAACTGTAACTTGCTTAGAATTTTGGTTTACTAAAATATGTTTGAGAACTCTTCCATTTTTAGAATTCTGTTGTGGCCATTCTAATGGGTTGCAAGAATCTTATGGGAAACTTTCTTTTAACTTCGCAAAATGAACTTTCTTTAGGCTATATGAATGAAGAAGCAGTTATATAAACAATCTTAATACGGTTTTGTGATACTCTAAGCACAATTTGTCTCTGTTTCTTTTTTGGACAAAGACAATGGCTTTGAAAAGATGTTACCTAAACTAGCTCCATCATACCTGCCCTCCAAATGTGAGAATACCAGACTGTTTCATGATCTCTTCAATCTTTTGATCAGTCTCAGCACTGAGGAAAGGAGAAAAAACAATTGCAATCATGAATCATTATGCTACTGGCACATTGTGAAAATTATTATTATAACTGATCTTTTAATTCTCAAATCACCATCTCTGCTGGATTCCAAGGGTCAGATTTTTATGAAGAAGTTATGAAGAAAAGTGATTTTCCTGAAAAACATTACAGTGGGACCCGTAAAATCAGGAACAATTGGTAGATAAGTATGTCTTCCCAATAAATTAGATTCCTGTAGAATCTTATATGAAGAGTCTGGGATTTTTGTTTCAACTGATATGTAGCGGTATAGACTCCTGACCCAGGGTCAATTAGAGTAAAGGAAGCGCACATCTTGCCATTGTCTGGATACCTTACAGCCAAACTCAAGAAGACAAACACCGCTATCAATGACTGACCAACAAATGTGAATTTGATTGTTCGACTGTCTGATTTCTTAATTTGCGGTATCAACTATGGCAGTCAGATAACAAACAGTGCAGTGACAGTTTGCGCAAGTTTTATCTCACACCATGCATGTGAGATATTGATCCAATTTGACCCAAGTAAATGTCGAAATGGAAATGAAAGAATAGATTGGCTAAAGTTAGGTCAATTCACTGCTGTAAGGTTAGGTGAGAGGGCTGTAGGTGACTATAGCAAAGACTGGCTGCACTACCAACAGGCTTATTACTATCCAGAAGGTAACTCTCCTTCTTATAAATCATAGTTGAGATTTTTTTTGTTAACCAAAAAGACTTTTTTTATCATCTTCATTCCCTCTCAAGTAAGATCTATTCTCAACTAGCGATATAAAATAATCATGAAGAAATAATTCTATTTCTTCAAAATTGTTTCCATATTAGGAGCTTTTGATATAAAAAAAAGCGATTAGGGATCTTAACTTAAACCCTCCTTCCCAAAATCAGTTGATATCAACTATCTTTTGATCTTTCTTAGTGAATTGTGGTTTAAACTGTGTGGTTTCATTTCTTAGGCTCTTAACAAAAAGTTTTGGAAAATTTACAAACATATCATAATTTGGGCTGATCTAGAAAATTTGCAATATTTTTGACACATTAAAACTGCCAAATTGTTGTCAACAATATCACCCTAAGAAATATCAAACAGGTTGGAGAACATTAAAAAAATGAAAATTACTATAGCAATTACAAAGACAAGCTATAAAACCCTGTTCTACAAAGAGGACCCTGGTGTCAATTTGCTGAGGCTGGGGTGCATATATGTATAGGCTTATAAATTGTCTTGATATCTATCCTTTTACTTATGCCTCGACCTATCTGCCTTAATCTAGAATCTAGATAAAGACATCTTAATAATTCTTATTGTAATACAAAATCTAGATCTAAAACTTAAATCGTTTTGAAATTCTTAGCCTAAAAGTACAATCTAGATCTAGATTTTAAACTTTTGAATGAAGTAAAGGCACTAGACTTAGAGCCTAAGGCCAAGTACTTTTTAGATTCATTAATTAGATCTTACACTATAACATATAGATTTATTCCAGACGCTTTTACATCTTATGCATACTTTTAGTTTACTTCCTGCCATCTCCGTTAAGCTGAGCTCACAGGAAGTGGTTGGCCAAACGCCTTTCTTCTTTTAAGAAAATAATAATCACATTTTTACCTTTAATTTTCGAAAAACAATATTTTGGTGAAAAATAATATTATCACTCCAATCTTTAGAGCAATTTACAACTTTATGCCAAATTTGATGTCCCTCAGTGATCTAGAAATGTATGGTTAGATGGTCTTCATTTTTCACATTGCTCCTTTTTTATAGATGAACTGGGAAAATTTATGTATTTTATTGACTTTTCAGCTGTTGAAAAGTACTGTAAAAAAGTAATAATAAATAAATAAATAAATTAATAAAGAAAAAAAAAACCCCTGCAATGCTGAGATAATGTGCCTGAGGGCTTGAGATTATGAGAAGCAAAAATCTTTGTGTAGAGAAATAATATATTTAGCACTTAAGTCACCTGTCTGGCATGATCCTCAATGGAGATCTTGCTCCACAATCCAGCTTCATGCCTCCCATGTTTGGTCTCCGTCTCCCTGGTGAAGGAGCAGAGCTTGACCTTGATGACGAAGGCGGGGCTAAGAAGGACGGTGTTGATGCTGCTGTAGCAGTTGGCATACCAGTAGCCACTTTGAAGATAGGAATTGTTAAAAAATGTAGTAATGCTATGGTAATACTGATGTGCATATTAATAAAAAAGATGTCAAACAGATCAAAGGACAATTCACATGTTAGTCCTTCATTGCAAAAATATTAAACAGTATTATGTTCAAACACAAACACGTCTAAGCAGTTTAAGTTTAGAAATTTATAGTAATAAATTTATCTAGATTTGATTCACATTTTCAAAGGCTACATAGTTATGTTGCCCTCAGTTTTTTTTTTTTTAGCTGTTTTGAAATTGTCCAGGCCTTGCATCCATACATCAGGATGGGTTTAATATAGCACTTCAGGGCTCTTCTTCTAAAAATGGAGATTATTTGTTTGATATAATGATAGTACCCACTTCATTTTCTGGAAACTGCTTTGCTTGCACTATTATTGATGAAATTTCAGTATTGTGGCATTCATCGCTTGATATTGAAGAAACCAAGAACTTGAATTGATGATTTGATCCCTTTGGAGTTATTACACGTGATATCGATATTGATCTATGGAAACTTGTTGTTTCAGATACCTGTATTTGTACTATGCATTACATTTTAAACATTGAAATTTACCTCGAAGCGTCTAGACAGGCTTTTATTGCCAAAACTAAATTATAAAAATCATTTATTTTAGCAACCTTTACACTTTTTTGAAATGTATGTTTATGGTTCTCATTTAGGTTTACGACCTGAAACGGCAAGTTGTAGGCAAAGGCGTAAGTTTTCAAAGAGAGATTGATTGAATACAATATTTCAGTAAACCAGATGAATGTAATTAGTGTGTGTGTGTGTGTGTGTGATTTTTTTTTGAGGGGGAGGGGGATGAGAACAAAGAGGGAAAAGATTATGACTCATTTAGAGCAAGCAAAAGTTTGAGTATAGTTCGGTTTTCTAACTTAACTAAAGCGTCAAGAGTCAGTGTGGAGTCCTTTCGTTCAAAGAAACTATGAAAAGTATGAAGCTATACAGTTGCAACTAAATACAGGCAGTTTCATTACATTCTTTGTAACAAGGAAACAGGCTCCCCATGATCTTCAAGTCTCTCTCTCAAATGCCCTGTCTGGAACAGAGAGAGACTTCAAGATCATGGGGAGCCTGTTTCCTTGTTGCAAAGAATGTAACGAAACTGCCTGTATTGATCTTGAAGTACTCATCTCTTAACATTAAAGCAGATGTACCTCAATTGGTTCTTCACAACTCTGGGGCTCTGGATTTCCTCCCAATAGTTCGAAGCGGGAAAAAACTTTCACCTTTTCATTAGGAGATTCTTAAAATACAAAGTGTGCTGAGTAACTGAGAAAGGTCATTTAGAACTAGATCTAGATTCAAGATCTAGAAGATAATCACTTAGGCCTAAGTTCAAACCCCTTATTTTATGGGCATGGCAGCACCCACTTCTGAGCCTAAAACCTACGTATATACACATCGCAGATTGATGAAACCGCAAAATATAAAATTAGGTGCTGTGCAGGAACAGGGTTCAAATCAGATAACTTTCAGAGCAACAGTTCTGGAAAATGTTTACATAACATTGTTTTGACTATAGGATGTTCTACTTCTAGACATATGAGAGGTCATCAGGTTGGGTCAATAACAGTCTTAATCGATTTGGACCTAGTTGGAGAAATTTAGACTACATATAGGCCCATCTCTAATTCTAGATCTAGATCTGGCGTGAACGGACAGATTTTAAATATAGCCTAGAGTCTGTACACTTATAGTACAGACAATTCATGAGAAATGTAAACTTAGATCAAGATGTAGATTTTCCATTTTGTTTTCTTTTGTTACAAGATCAAGATCTGGAAAAAAAAATAACAGCCTTTTTAGCCCTGTTTAGTTCCGTGATTAGAATGTAGTTCTAATCTAGACCTATCTCGACTCAACTTCAAAACGAACAATAATATTTTATGGACTCAAGACTTGGGAGACATTAAATTGATGTACACAAAATAGCAAAAACAATGCGTCAAATAGCATTAATCAAGGTAGTAGTGAACAAACATACACATTCTTGGTCTCCTTGGACTTGGTGATCCTAAATCTGCATTTCTCTCCGCATCTAGAGAGCGGTTTTCGGCCATTAACCGCTTCTGAAGTTCATTTACTTTGTTGAGGAAGAACTGTGAGGAGGACATCTTGACTGCTGCGATCCTCACTGAACTTAAGTCACATGACATGAAAGATAGCTACAGTCTATTTTTTTAGCCACCGATCCGTATAAAAATTATATTATTTGTTTTAAAGTGGAGAAATTTTTTTTTAAGCACAACATTATCGGATTTGCTTTTGTTTGATGCAGTCAAGGAAGAGTTTTGGTACTTGCAGAGAAATCGGCATATTCATTATTTTCATACGCCATTAATGATTCTTTAAAACTCTGATAAGAAGGCCCCTAGAAGTTTTATACAAAACTGTGCAGTATCATGGGGTAGATGATCTATAATGCAGATACTGGCAAACGAAATTATAGTGACTAGATCTACGCCTCATGGACAATAGTACATAGCATAATTGTGGAAATGATCTAGAGTAGAAGTAGTTGAAAAATGAATAACTGTATACCGTGTGATAGTTGTAGGCGTTGTACGTAGTTTTTGGCAGTGGCAGCACTAGCAATAGTACCGGTAGTATTAGTAGTAGTAGTAGTAGTAGTAGTAGTAGTAGTAGTAGTAGTAGTAGTAGGAGGAGGAGGAGGAGGAGGAGATGTAGTAGTAGCAGTAGTAGTAGTAGTAGTAGTAGTAGTAGTAGTAGTAGTAGTAGTAGTAGTAGTAGTAGTAGTAGTAGGAGGAGGAGGAGGAGGAGGAGGAGATGTAGTAGTAGTAGGAGGAGGAGAAGGAGGAGATGTAGTAGTAGTAGTAGTAGTAGTAGTAGTAGTAGTAGTAGTAGTAGTAGTAGTAGTAGTAGTAGTAGTAGTAGTAGTAGTAGTAGTAGTAGTAGTAGTAGTTAGTAATATATAAATCCTTACTAAGTATAACGTCCTTAAATATTGTTCGTATAGAAAGAAGATTACAAAACTTAGTAGGCCTATTAACTGGAGAAGGTAAACCATGAAAAAGATTGAGTATAACCCAAGGGCGTATCGTGTGGTCACGGTCCACAAAAATGGACTTGACCTCCGCCATCTTACGGGCAAAAATGCCGCTCCCATACTTTTACGTAGGCTTAAACAGCATCTAAGTGAAATTAAAAGGAACTGAAAAAATTTTAAAAAATCAAACCTTCAATCAATTTCGGTCCAGTTGCCTTGTGGTCATTTGTCCCAATAATAATAATAATAATAATAATAATAATAATAATAATAATAATAATAATAATAATAATAATAATAATAATAATAATAATAATAATAATAATAATAATAATAATAATAATTATGATAATAATTATGATAATAATAATAATAATAATAATAATAATAATAATAATAATAATAATAATAATAATAATAATAATAATAATAATAATAATAAGAAGAAGAAGAAGAAGAAGAAGAAGAAGAAGAACAACAACAACAACAACATTGCAATAGTATGTATAATTTATATTTTTCCCCTTTATCATAATTATTATTTTGTTTGCCTGAAAAAGGCATACGGCAATTTTTTTTCAAGTTGTCCCAAAGACTAGGTTATCACTTAAAAAATCTTGACTCATATCTTGAACTTGTACAAATAAAGTTATTCACAGATTACAATATGTATGATTACAACTATTAAAAAATTATTTATCTTATGTAGCCTATGTTAATTTGAAATAACTCCCTCCTCTTTTTTGAATTTGACAAGACATATACTATCATGCTTGCAGCAAAGCCACAGAGTGATACGTTCTTCTCTTCGTTCTTGACATTTTCTGTCTCCTAAACGGTAACTTTTTGTAAGTACATAAAGTATATCCTTCCCCCTCAACATTGACATGTGTTTCTCTTATCTCGGCTCCTTTGGCTTTTCTACAATAACCCGAAATCGATGGTATTGCCCACAAATTAAGGAAAAAAAGTGCCCTCATCAACCTGTGGTATTGCCTTCACAGTCATACTCTGATCCTATTGGTTTTAGTGAAACCACGAAAACCATTGGGAAAGATGCCTATACCGGTACTCAATGCCTGGACGATGCAATATTGTAAAGTTATAGATACTGGAAATCAACCTTATCCCGGTGGCGTTTTCACGACTGATCCTAACCAAAGTCATAATACATGTAGTAGTAGTAGTAAAACATTTTTACTGCTTGTTGTGAAAATACTTACTGTTTACCTGTGCGTGTTTACATTTTACTGTATACGCACTTGTCTATTTTGGTACTTAAAAGTTAGATTTAGAGTGCTCTATGCTGTGAGGTTCAGATTTTACTTTCGGTTTCAATTATGCCAAGTTCCCTTTCAGTTTCTCTTACTCGCGAACAAAAACTTTGATCTTCAACCAGATCTAACTCAATATTCAAAATCATAAGCTATCAAGATCTAGGGAGAGATTTCGGTGGTAGGTTTTTAATAAAATCAATCGTCTAAAAGCATCTTATCAACATTAAACCACAACTACCAACAAGGATCTACAAACAAGATTAAAAAAAAAATATCACCACCACCACCATCCACTTCTATTAGGTCTGCTTCACTATAGAGTCTCCGAAACGCCTTCTTCTCATCAAAATTAAAGCTTTGAAGAGAAATCAGATACTTAAGAAACGGATTACCAACCAAGCTATTTAATTTAGGATAAATACTAATGAGAATGGTTTAAACCTCAGATACTAGATCTAGTTCTTCATCAGACAGCCACCATCCATTAATGAACTCCAGAACTTTAATGAACTGCACCAGGCCAGATGGTCTGTCTCACGTGTGTAGAGATTTGAAATAAAAGGCCTGATATTTTTTATCTCTCTATGCTGATAGTCCTGAGCAGTGCTCTGTACATTAACATTCAAATCTATTCAACGCACATCTTGGGTTACCGTTGCATCATATTAGCCTACTGTAAACTATTGTGCATGATCTTTGCCTGTATTCAAAACAATTTAAAGCTATCGTTAGGTTGTCGTTAAATGGCTAACGCATGCGTTAATTTAATGATGCATCAAAAAGACAAATTTTTGCTAACGACATGTTAGGTTATCGTCAGGGGGGACTTTTTAAAGAGATCTAACGATCATGTGAAGGATAGGTTCAGGCCTACCCTAAAATTTTTACGATCGCTTTAATGGACTTAGGTGACGAACACTTTCCAATCGTTTTTGTAACCAAGGAATTGTTTTTCTCTCCCAATATGGTAGCTTTGGGAGCGTTTGCAAAAGACAGACTTAATGCACTTTTTTTTTTATTAGATACTTTGTAATAAATCTAGATCTAGAAAGGAGTTGAATAAAATCTGATGCCTATTTATTACTCAGCTGCAATTAACGGAAAATGATAAATTGTGAGTGAATGGTTAAATTAAAAAAAAAAAAAGGATGGAAAGGAAACCAAAAAATCTATTGACAATATTATGAGTTCAGTTACTGAAGTCTTAGATCTACAGAAGTGATCTGAAATGTAGACTAGCCTAGACTTAGATCTAGATTGAAAATTCGATCTTGTCAAGTGTAGTAACAAAAAAAAACATTGCAAATTTAATGTTTTGCAAATATGATCTCCAAACTCTACAGAATCTAGGAATTTGGAAGTGGTGAATGATGAATAGACTAAACCTACATGTAATTTAAGTTTAATCGTGGTCACATATTATATACCAGTAAGCCACGAAATAGAATTTCATTACAAGATGGTATCACTAAACCTATACAGAGAGAGAGAGACACACACACAGACAGACATGTTAATTTTATTCATTTATCAAGGCTGAGCAATTGCAATCAAACTCAAGCTACTTGAAATAAAGTTGAATGCTTTTGTCGATTCTGTACAGTTGCAGACTCGTGCAGACTATGACTACAGCATTAATTTAATGAAAATTCCTAGATTTTCATTAACAACTCTCTCTCTCTTATTTTCTCTCTCTTTGTTTCTTTCGTTTTTCTCTCTAAATAGATCTACATATCATGAAAGTAAAGAGAAAAGAAAAGAAGAGAGACAGGAAGACAGAAAGAGAGAGAGGCAGGCAGACAAACTTACTGACAGAGAGCAAGATAGTAAGATTTTCTTTACAAATTCTCATTTTCCAGTAGCAATTAGCATACATGTGACACTGATCTATGTTTTAAAAACTGTGTCTCAAAATTCAACGCTGGCATTTTCCAAATTCAAATGGAACTAGGCATATACATCCATGATTGAAATCATGAAAAGAGAAGTAATGGTTAATTTAGTGGTGATTCCACAAACCAGTTTTCAAAATGTATGAGTTCCACAGTTCTTGAGATTATATTCTTTTGATTTTTTCTATTTGTTTGTTTCTTTTTTAAACCTCATTAATATCATTATTATTATTATTATTTGCTCTTACTTAAAAAAATGTTTTCACATTTCAGCCCTGATAAGTCCAGCTTCATAGAAAATGAGAATATTATCCTCAAAAACCCATAACTTCTAAACTTATGCATAATAACAAAAAGTGAGCAGAAAGCATTGAATTAAAAAAAAAGATTAAAAAAATAATTATAGTGAGATGTAATCATACATACGTTTATATGTTGCTCTCTTAATACTTTGATAGTGGTAAACTGATTTTTTAAATGAGCTGAATCATCAGTCATGATTGAACTCATGAGATTTTGCCTTAGGCTTGCTTTTAGAATTAGGACATTTTTTTAATCAAGCCCAATGGAAGCCATTATTTAAGAAAAATATATTTCATTCTTTATTCACTAGGAAATTTAAGGTTATTGTTTATTCACAAAAAAAAACCCAAATGATTTTAGAAAATGAAATCTCTCGAAACAAAGCGATTTCAATATTAGACTTTACAAATGGCATATAGAGTGCAATCTCTTTTTTGTTGGTGAAATTTAGATAACCGTAATGTTTTATTTTCCAAGAAATACAAAAGTGTTACTTTTCTGATGAAATGCATCACTTAGTTATGTTATTCAACTTTTTCAATCTGCAGTTTTCGATAAATAAAGAGTGAAGATCTTATTGTTTTCCTCCACTACCTTTAAAAAGTTACAGAGACTGAAATCAGACAGCTCAACAAATTTATCATTAAATTTCCTGCACTTAAAATGAACTTTTTCATTCCAGTATTCTAAATTTAAAAGTAATTTACAAGATTTACCCACTACGTGTAGACTAGGCCTATATATGTAATATAAGCGAATATCATTTTGCAGAAGTGCAAAAATCTGTTTTCTTGAATTCTTTAAATGATTAATTGTCCTCAAAAAATAAAAAAAAAAAGAAGAAGAAAAGAAAAATAAGAATAAGGATAATTGAAGGCTTAAAAAAAGGCAGTCAATTGGAGTGCATCATTTAGAAAAGTCTTTCTCTTTAGAAAAGACGCTAAAAAGACCAACTACATAATCAAATTTACTGAAGTGAGCAGTGATATTTTAAAAAGACATTGAATTAAGCAAATCACAACTGTAATAGAAACTGATTATTGGTGAAATTGGACATGCTGATCTCAAATCATATTTTGCTGATTTTTTTATTCAGATTATAGCAAACAAATATATAAAAACTAACAAACCCTGTAAGAGGTAAAGAAGTCATTTAGTAATGGCTAAAAGTTTTAGTCATTATTGAACTCATGAGATTTTGCCTTAGGCTTGCTTTTAGAATAAGGACATTTTCTTTAATCAAGTCAAATGGAAGTCATTATTAAAAAAAATATATTTCATTCTTTTTTTATTGGAAATTTAAGATTATTGCTTATTCAGAAAAAAAACCCCAAATGATTTTAGAAAATGAAATCTCGTGGAACAAGGCTTTTTCAATATTGGACTGTACAAATGTTACATAGAGTTCAATCTCTTTTTTCTTGGTAAAATTTAGGTAACCATAATGTTGTATTTACCAAGAAATATTATAGTATTACTTTTCTTATGAAATGCATCACTTTGTTATGTTATTCAACTTTTTCAACCAGCAGTTTTCAATAAATAAAGAGTGGAGATCTTATTGTTCTCCTCCACTACCTTTAACAAGGTACAGAGCCTGAAAACAGGCAGCTCAACAAATTTATCAATAAATTTCCTGCAGTAAAAATAAACTTTTTCATTCCAATATTCTAAATTTAAAAGTAATTTACAAGATTTACCCACTACGTGTAGACTAGGCCTATATATGTAATATAAGGGAATATCATTTTGCAGAAATGCAAAAATCTGTTTTCTTGAATTCTTTAAATGAATAATTGTCCTCAAAAAAAAAAAAATTACTGAAGTGAGCAGTGATATTTTAAAAAGACATTGAATTAAGCAAATCACAACTGTGATAGAAACTGAATGTTGCTGAAATTGCACATGCTGATCTCAAATGATATGTTGCTGATTTTTTTTTTTCAGATTATAAAAAACAATTATATATATATATAAAAACTAACAAAACATGTGAGAGATAGAGAAGTCATTTAGTAATGTCTAAAAGTTTCAGTTCAAAGACTTGCTTATAAATAACTTCTTTCTATACAGTTTTAAAAAGATCGTGTTTATTGTTCCTTCAACTTAACAAGCTGGCCACTAAACATTTCAAATAATATACTCCTCAACAAAAAGAACAAAAAGATTTATTTTTAAATGCATGGAGATTGAAATCTGTGAATAATGTTGCACTTTTTGAAAAATTTATCAAGTTTTGAAATTGATTTCTTAAAGTATTGGTATATGGATAGCAGGAAAAAAGAGGGAGGAGGACCACAGACTAAAAAAAAAATGTATTTATACCTAGTGGCTGTTTTAAAAAAGTTTGATTAAATTACAGGAGTGCAAGCTCATTTATGTAGTGCCTAGGATACTGTATTATTTCACTTTCAGTATTGTTTAATTTCATCTCAATTGAGCTATTTCAATTTTTTTTAATGGAAATCAGGCCTAGAACACACATTTTACATCATTAATTTTTGTGAATGGTTATTATAAAGAGTAAAAATTTCAAATAAAATGAGCATGTTAAATTGTTATGCCCATCAGAGAGGGTATTTTATACCTAGAAATAGTATAATGTTTTCAACTATGCTTTCCATTCATAATCATAATCTGTAAATACTTTTCTAAATAAATTGGAAAATGAGAGAAACCAGGAAAAGAGTCATAATATACATAATGAGGTAGTCAAACCAAGGGATGTTTATGCTTTAAATTCATCCTAATGTTAGCTGCATTAAGAGAAAGTATTGCTACGTCCAGTTCTTGATATTTTTTTAAAAACTTTTATAAGGAATATATAACCATTTTCAGTAGCATTACTAAAATACTACCAATGGACATTAATGAAGGGCCTTTCCCATCTGAATCTTGAAAAAAAACTTGGTGTGGGCTATAATGAGTGGAAACATTTTACCAATATGAAATTGAACAAATAACTTAGTGTAGATGATCTTTTAGGTTATTTAGACTCAGTCAAAGAGTAAATTACGCATGGGCGTCTGACTTTACCTTAATAAATTATAATTTAGATCTTGATCTAGATACAGATGCAGGTTTGCTTTAAGGCCTGGATCTAGATCTAGGCATAACCCTTATATGAATTTTGTTGACTAAAATTTTACTCTTGAACTCGATTCTGAACAGCAATTATTGTTCCACAACATCTTATAATGCATTGCATTGAGTTTCCAAAGTCTAGATTAACTGTAGGCATTGTTGTGATTGTAGCTCTAAATAAGCTTAGATCTAAATCTAGCTCTATGTTAGATCAGATGAGGGACACTATGCTAAAGCAAAGACTATAATTTTTTTTTTGAAACAACAGTTTCATCCTTGGGTTGCAGCTAGAACAAGAACCATTAATCTACATAATGTTCCAAACAGTTTTTTCTATACGTTGAATAAAGTTGTCAAGCCCGACATGAAATGTAAACAAGGCAACAGCCTTAACTTCCGGGTGAAAACACAATTTTTTGCAAAACACGCCAAAAGTAAGCGATAAATTAATTATCTTAGACATTATTTTTAACGCTATCGTTAGAAAATGTTTTGAATGCGACTTAGTTAATGATGTCGTTCGAAATTCTTTGGAATACGTCGTTATTAACGATATCGTTATAAAGACAGGTCGCTAATTTTACATGTGTGTTAACTCCAAAACCTTTTGAATACGGGCACTAGAAGTCAGCAGCTTTTGTTGTATTCACATGGATATTGCTTGCAGAATACCTAGAAACAACCATTTTCTAAATTGTGGTTTCTGTTAAAGTAAATGAGTATTTTTGGTGAGTGAATGGACAGATTTGTACAAAGCGGTAGAACTCTTATTAATGATTTTAAATGTGAATTACTTTATTATGAAACATTTTTTCAGGACTGTTCAGTTAGTAATACTGTAATATGGTGGATCTGGATGTAAAAATTTACAGGAAATATTAATTTCTTACTTTTCACTTTTAAAACTTCAACTTCAAGTGTGTAGAGAAAGATAAATGTTGCCTGCTTTAATAAAAAGACTTAGCACAAGGGTAGAAGAGTGTAAATTTAATTAGGACCATGAAATACATATGAAGATTGAAGCTAATGGACTTACACTCTTTTCCTCTGAGCTGCATCGGACATTTGTTTTCTGATGGTTCAGATTTTCATGATTGTAATGATTATGTTCTCAATAATAATTATATTTTTTTTAAACCATACCTTAAGGAATGCATCTATGGCCTAGCATTCCAATAAATATCATATATATATATATATATATATATATATATATATATATATATAATATTATTATTAAGGTTTTTTAAAATTATTTTTGATGTAAATTTTCAGGTAAAATACCACCATGAGCTGCAAATCAAAAGCTTCCCGACGTTCAGCAACAGACTTGGTTAGAGATGAGTTTGAGAGCAGCAGGGAGTGGAAGCTTAGGAGGTTGTTTCTGGAGGCCAATGTTGGATCTATCACTCAGGACAGGCTTGTTTGCCTTTCAAAATGTTTCATCAATTCGGCAATGTATGGATGCTCTTATCCGAGAGCTGTAATGAAGGAAATTGAAACGAGGGGCTATGGCCTGCTTGAAGAGTATCAGCAAGAGGCCAAAGAAGACAGGAAAGCAGCTGCTAAAAAGATTTATGCTGTTTCATTTGTGAAAGCATCAGACAGTAAATTAGAGCACAAACCAGAGCCATGTGAAAAGAACAACAATCAGTCAGATGGTGGCAGTGGTGTTCAATCAACAGCAGTTGAGATTGTTGATGTGGCAGAATGTCAACAAAAAGGCTCTGATATTGATGATAATGCAGTTGGTCAGTTAAAAGTTTTGATATTTGTTAATTTTCTGTCTCTGTCTATGTAAAGTGAGTTGAGGAACCTGGATAAGTAATCTTTAATCATAGTGCACTCCACAGCTCATTTAATGATTTGTGTCTTTAGAGTCATTCAAAGTAGCCGTATGGCTAGGTTTTTTTTTATTCATGATCTTAAAATCCTTTTTTTTTCGATTATTGAGTTGCTCTATTTTTTTTCTATGACATGAAACTTCTGAGGTCAGAAACTGCTTTGAATTTCCTTAGATTTAATATTTAAGACAAAGAAATTTTTTATAATTTTTGAACTACCTCCCAAATCTGTCCTGCTGAATGTGAAAATCAGTTAAAAATAACTTACAAACCAACTTTCTTTTTTGTGTTCCAAACTGGTACACACATAGTTATATTCTCAATTTCAAAAACTCATAGCCATATGTACCTAGTACTGGAACTTTTAATTGAAATTTTTTGATAGCTCAGATATATTTAACTTTTTAAGACCTCAGACATATTTAAGAGCAGTAAAGTCATTTGACATAAGCCTAAAATGCAAAGTTCACTACATGAAAATTGTAATCAAATTGGAAAAAAAAAGCTTAACAAGCCTTTTTATTTATTTTTTTTTTTTGAAGAAAATCTTACTTTGGCTGTAAAATAGAACTAAAGTAGTAACCCATAATAATGGATTCTGGATTCAAACCTCAAGTTGTCTCCTTGGGAATAGCAATTTACTGTTTTTATTTTTTAATTCCTTCCACTTGGGTTAGAAAGGGAATGTAGGAGCAGATAAAACTGCCACAAAAAACTTTGCTGAATAGGCGTCTTGACCAGGACATGATAGTCATACCAAGTGCATCGGCTTAATTTGTATTGCTTGAAACAAGGATTTTAATGACAGTGTGTAGTAGCTTTTGACCTCACTTTTTTTAGGTATACCGTATTCCCTCCATTAGTAGCGCCATCTCTAATAAACCCCCCCCCCCCCCCCCCCCCTCCCCCTTTTCCCATCCAAGCAACACTTAAAAAACACCACTTTCGAGAACAAAAGATTCTTATTAAACTCAAACTCAAAACATTTATTAAGCGATAGATCTGATGATAACAACAGACAACACATGTAAACAATGAATGACTATGATACTGCAATTGTCATCTCAAATTGGGGATGTCAAAGTCAGTACTAAGGCGTCTGAGGTTAATGTCCTGGACTATTGCAGTCCTCGTAGTCATCGGACTCGAATGAGGCGTTGCTTTCTTCACCCAACCATGGCACTCTAAAACTAACTAGAGGGGAGGGAAGGGCGGCGACGGCGGAAACGGCGGCACTTTGTCTTTGAAGAAAGTCATCCAAAACATTCCTTTAGACGCACCCCCCCCTCTTCATTTTCACGCGCCCGGCGCTACTATTAATGAATCTTAACTTACTACTAAGTTTCTTATATTATACAGGCTCAAAGACCTAGGACTCTTTCATGAATTGATACATTAAATAATGCATCTGAACAGTATAGAAGATGATCTGTTCTACCCTTCTGGTGAGGTTTCTCTAAAATGACTAATACAATTTTTTTTATCTTGTAAACACTATCACTTATACTTGTAATCATCCTGAAGAGTAGAAGCTTAATGAATCAGTAGATTAATAAATATGAATTAAAATTTTGTAAATTGTTTATTTCTTTGCAGGGCCTGATCCGGATGATCTTCCAGGTATTGTTTTGACAACTGTGCATCGAGCTACACCTGTCCTGCCTCTACAGAAATACAAAATGCTGTGGGCCAGTGAGAAACATCCATTTATCAAGAAATTGCGGCATCTGGCTTGTAAGACTTTGGAGAGCACTGAAGAATTTGCCTTAAACAAAGTTATGAACAGCATTACCAAAGGTTTTGGTGTCAGAGTAGAATTTAAAGAGGACAAAGAGGCAGCCAAAAGGTTGGGAGAGAGCTATGCTATGCAGGTTTTTTTGAACGACTGTTTTGTTGTGACTGGCTTAGCAAGATCTAAAGCCCTGGCAAGAAAAAATGGCATGGAACTGGTCCTACAAAAACTCTACCTTCCTCATCTGAGGAAAACTGAGATTGAATCTGGTGACTATGAAATTCAGGCATCAATGGAACCTTTTACCACCACTGGGAATTATCACAAACGGTATATGCAAACACCTCCACATTCTTCTTTAAATAAGTTAGGTTTGACTCTCCCTGGAAAAGTCTTAATATCACACAAAGACTGCCTTCCGCCTTCTCTCATGCAGTTCTCCCATAAAGTCTCACAGATGCAAATTCTAAAAGCAACATTAGGGACTGTTAAGCCTGCACAAAAAGATGCAGATTTGGAATCTCTAGAGTATCCCCTTATCGGAAATTCCTCTAAAATCTCAAATTTAGCTCAAAGACAAGATGCCTTTAATCTCCCATCAAAAAAGTTTATTCTAGTGCAGCTTTCTGAGATTGAGGAGGGCCCTGTGAGTATTTTACATCGCAGCGCTGATTTCAGCTGCATGGTGCTGGATATTGAGCACACGCTTCATTCCCCTGCCTCTATCTCTTGTGAGATCAGGCTTGAGGGACAAGTCATTGGACAGGCATCCAGCTCTAACACAAAAGGAGCAAAATCTGAGGCAGCTAGAAGAGGCTTGGAGTATTTGGGTCAACACTGCTGGGTATTAAAACTAAAAGGAGTTGATGGAACTAACACATTGTCAAAGAATGAGCTCCTCAAAGAGATTCAGCAACGAACGGATGCCATTGGCGAGACAAACCTGGGGAACAAAATGCTGCGCAGAATGGGATGGAGCGGCGGGGGTGTTGGCAAGCACGGCATAGGCATTGTTGAGCCAGTCTCTTCTGAAGGAGTTTTGGGGCGGGCTGGGCTTGGCTTGTCTACCTTGTCCACTCCAGGGGCTGAGTTTGAGGACAGACTGTTCCGGCAAAAAGTTCGCACAGCCCTAAAAAAATACATTGAGTCAGAAGAACAGGAGGACCTCAGGTTTGCTACAGAATTCAGCAAAGAGGAGAGAAAGATAATTCATCAAGAAGCATCCAAATTCCATCTCCGCACAGTTAGCCGGGGTAAGCAGGACAATCGGTTTCTGACTGTTGGTCACAAGCGATCTTCACAGCAGCTCTTGCAGCATATCAGTGACTGTGGTGGAGAAACAAACAGCTATATTTTATTACCACCTGGCAGCTTCCAGCCTCATTGTCATAAGGCAGATTGAAGAAAAGTTTAACATATGGACATCAGATGGTTTTATCAAACTTTCTTCAACTCCTTTTTTCTGACCCGAAGACAGTAGATATTATATGCTGGCGTGAGAAGAGTACAGGGTCTTGTTACTTTCTTGCGTCTACCAGCCCCAGACAGGATAATAGCAATGGCTGAGAGTTTAATAGGAACATCTTGTTAATTCCCACAGGGGTCTCTCTCTCTCTCCCACACACTCTCATTATCTATCTCTGTCTGACATATACACACAGGCACACTCATTTTTGTGAGGTGGCCTTCAGTTTTTACACTCGATGACTAGTTTGGACAAATTGTGATTTGCATATGGTCTGATAGCTCAATCAGTTTGCTTCATGAAACAGTCCAATTTTTTAAAATATCTTAATATTTGTCTGAGATACAACTTTGGATCTAAATTAAGGTTTGAAACTGAGAAATTGAAAAATTAAAGTTAAGGCAGATTTCCTTGCAGAGTTATAGGTATCTTCACAAAAACACCTAAAAACATTTTTTAAAGTTGATTTGGGCTTTAAAACTTTTTGACATGGTAGAAAAAATGTATGATTCAGGGATGGAACCAAAGTTTGAAAAAGAAAACATGAATTTTTCCTTTGTTATTGTTGGCTAACACTTGTCCAAAGAAGCATACACCGGGATACACAAGGTTTCTGTTCTAAACTTGGTATCTGTTAGTTACAAGCAAGAATACCATGGTATAGACTCTACCTTATAAAGAAAGAAAGAAATCAATGGAGTTGAAATAATCGAAAAGAAAAAGTATGCTCACTTCTAAATTAGTTTATATAATTATTTATAATTATTGAAGTTGGGGTTTGCCCATCTTTAATTTTGATCGTTGAAAAAAAAAATGCAGATCTGGTACAGCTAAAGCTGTTTCCACCCTTGATGATTGTATATGAGATGCTAAAAAGTGGGCACTCTTAAAATTTAAATTTTTATGCTTGAAGCCCTATTCATATAAAGCTCAAAACATTGTTTCCTGGTATATTTATATATATCTATATATATATGCAGACTTTGCATTGTTTTATGTTGTGGAAAATCAGTATAGATCAATTCGGAAATTATTTATCATTGTCCTGCGTCAGTGGGGAGGGGAACCAGACAGGAAAATGAACTGATCTAAAATCGATGTTGTACAGCATCCACTTCATCAGGCCTACATTAATTTTGCACATTCTTTGTAACTATTAAAACTTGAGCCCTTAACTTTATACATTCTGATATTAGTTTAGCTTTAGTTTTAGGCTTTGGTTTGTAGGTAATATTACATTTAAACCATTATGTATTAACTCCATGAATATGTTTTTGTTAGAAACAAAAGAGCTCATAGGTATCAGCAAACCACAAAAGCAAGACAAGAAAAAGAATACCCAGTAATGGAACTGTAAGAGAAAGTATTGCTTTAATTAACATGAGCAGAATTCTATTTTATCCACCTTTGTTCAAGTATTTTCATTGCTCAATCAAGCTAATGTAGGAAGCAAAGAAAATGCCAATTGTAATATTATGCTCTTGCTTTCAGTTCATTTCTTTATTTTCTGCGTCTAGTCTCAAATCAGAAAGGGATGAAATATATGTGCAATTATTATGCGTGTATTTAGTCAAAAATTTTATGATATTGTTTAAAAACTTTTACAAATTTTGAACTAATCTTTATTTGGACTTTATGACCAGAAACTTTCTTTCATCAAGTACAAAAATTTAAATTAAAAAGAAGAAGTCAATGAGAGCTGTATTTGTACAATAAGATGTATGGCTTTTTGCTTCATAAAATTCCATCTATCCTAATTTTTTTTAAAGTTTTGAAAAATCTTCGTTTTTAATACGACTTTGACTAACGCTCTGTAACACTTATGCGAATCATAGGACTAAAGGTCAGCGAGAATAAATACTGGTAATTAAAATTATTGTTTAATAAAAATTTAAAGGTATTTTTTCTATCATATGATATTCACTTGTTTTTGCAATAATTTAACACAGTGGATTTCGCAAAAATGAAGCCAAAATGATTGCTATTACTTGCACTGTTTTTTGTTGATTTATTAGCATTGTAGTTTAGGGCTGCTTACCACCTCAGATCCGTCAAAATCTAGTGTAGAACAATCTCATTTTCAAGTTAAATGAAGAAATGGCTCTGTCTATCAAAAGTATCATTCAATTGGCTTTTTATGCATTGATTTAGTGGGCAACTTGGACTTATCCCTCTTCCCTTTTACTTTGGAGAAATGCATAAGGAATACAGAGTTGCCAATCCCCCCTCCCCCCCTCAAATTTTTTATGGTGAGACTTCCCTTTTTAGTGAGACGACACACTGCATGCGAATAAAGCAAAGCGACCTTTTTTATGATGACAGTATTTGTGTGTTAAGTTAAATATTAAAAGATTATATATATACCTGAATCTGTTATTGATTTCCATTAGTTATCATCACATCAACTTTCAAAGGTTTCTTTCTCCATGAATTGCTTTGCTGAAACTTGTCCCAGAATATATGATAATACACTTTATGTACATGTAGAAAAAAAAAAAAATTTGTGAGATTCGCTGAACTTTCAGGAGAGCATGAGATTTAGCTTATTTTTGTGAGTCTCACGAAAAAATCGTGGGGTTTGGCAACTCTGGTAATATGGGATATGTTGTGAATATTTTCAGCAGCAAATATTAATTCCAGTAGTCAAAACTAGCACATGTCCCACAGTAAAGCATCTGAAGGAAAGAAGATACACTGTAGTAAAGAACTGAGGCCTACAAATAAAAGACATACAACATGTATTAAGATAGCAATAAACTTAAAAGGCATTTGAAAGCGCTAATTACAAACTGTGCAAAAATAAAATTTAGATTGAATTCAATTACTGTCTTAGAAATTTATACAATGCTTGAGGAAAGAAAAAAAAAAGGCTGTTATATTTTCTATATTGTAGAGGAAGACATGAGGAGCAGCACACTGGACAGTCCTAAGTGATAACCAGGCGAGACAGTGCTCTAAGACTACAAATTAAGATTAAGACTAGAGCTAAGAACATAAATTGATATAAGTATCATAATTAATACAAAAATAGGTTTGAACCACTCTTACTCCTTCTGCAGCTTTGCAACAGATGATGTATATGCATGTATAAGTATGTCTGCCACTAGTGCCTGGGGAGAGGCAAAAGAAGGTACTTTTTGCCCAATTTTTATGAGTTTAACTTGATGTACTTAATAATTGCCTTTTTCCCCAAGGCACTCCGACAAATACATACATGTAGAAAGGTTAAAAGTGGAGAAATTTAAAAGTTATTCGACATAACTAAGGAAAATTGATGTAAAACCCTCAAGGCAGTTAATTGCTTAGCACCTTTCTGGACACTGCCATGATTCACTACATGTATAGATAATGTCACGGTTAAATAATGGTGTTGATATTTTCTCCGTGTACACCTTTTCTACAAAAAATCCCCTGTAAAATCTTGCTTATGGTCATCAAATTGCCTACAGTCATGTTTTGCTTCAAGTTCAATCTTTATTTTTTTTTAATAACAAACTTGGTTTAGCTTCATTTACTTGACTGACTAGCACAACTAAATTGAAACATGATTCTTTGTTAACGTTAAATCCAATAGAGTAGCTGACCATATGTTATTTGTTATGCCAGGTTTATAGACATCACCTGCCCAGGTCATACTTCACATTGAAACATACAGTAGGCCTATACATGTATATCCATGCTTAATGGATTCTGATGATTGTGCTCGTTAACTTTCGGGTAGGTCAGCATCTCATTATGCATATATTTTATTTTAATTTGCCGATAAGCCTACATACTATACATTGGAAAAAAAAATAATTGCGAACAACATACCTCAAGCAAGGACTTAAAATAATTATGTTTTAAATCCAAAGAGCCCATAGTCAACATGTGAGCTTACAGGTGGAAGAAGTATGAATAACATAAAACTTAAAAAAGAAAAGGCAACTCCCACCTCATTTCTTTAGCTCACACAGTCAGGACGAGAAAGAAAGCAACATTTAAAAAAAAAAATTCATGATGAAGTTGAAACAGAAAATGCTTAAAAACAACTTCTTTAGTAACATAATTTTATTATAACTACTATAACAAGCCATGTACATCCAAACAATTTTGCTGGACTGGGTGTCTTAACTAGATTAAACTTACTTTTATAAAGACAAAATATATCTTTACAAACTGTATTGCACTGTAACTATATTCCTTTAAATTTCTCTTTGATGGAGCGAAAAACAAAAGTCAGATTTGCGAAACGGTTAATTCTTAACGTATTATGAAGTCAACACAACTTTATGACATCCAATTAGTATAAATAACTTTAGACATAAGTCCCCTGAAAAGCATCTACTTCAAAAGCTATTCTAAGCATAAGAATCACCCTTCATTCAAAAACTGAAAAACACTGAGGACTTAACTCTGACTGCCAAGTTTGCTGGAGCAACTGAATTAGAAATATAACATTTGTATTTTTTATTCTCATCAGAGTCAACATTGCAAGTCAATGACAAAGAATTAAATGAAAAAAAAATGAAGAAAACACCCTGAATTTTGTTAACAACTTGGCAAAAATCTAAAATTCTTGCCTCATACATGATACACCCATAGCTGTCAATAAAAAATACAATACAGACTATGACATTTAATTATAGCAACTGACCTTTGGTGTTGTTTCAATTCATTATGGAAATTATGAACTTATTTTTAAAGATAATTACATGAGTAGTTATGGTAGGTCACATAAATATGCAGCCTAAAATTATGCAAAAGAAGACATTTTCATTGAAAGGCTCTTTCAAGAATGGTGAAACTAGGAAAAATGTGACAGCCCCCAACTTAGTGCTTTGTTTTCTCTGCTTTGCTTTATATTAATTAAAAAGCGAGGTATTCCAGAGCACCAATAAAATAAAATAGTTCTGCTTCTTCATCAATTCAAGGACAATGGTTAAGATATCAATCAGTTCAGTTTGTTTATACTGTATCATACAAAAATCATCACTGTGGCAAACAGTGAGCTAAATAGTGAATGTGTAGGTCAGCCATGTTATGACATTGGGATGATATCATTGTTGCTGTTAGCTTAAAGGGCTGAATAAAATCACTTTGTAGTGAACATAAAAGAGATTGGAATATAAATAATATTATGTATTGTAAACTTCAACATAACATACATGTACATTATTACTACATTTTATATTCAAGAGTTTAATACGCCGTGAAAGATTAAAGCATAACAATTTCATGTAAAATACAGTTTGAATAAAATGTAAATTTGCACATTAATAAATAAACAATTAAAAAAAAAGAAAGAGTAGGGTAGTTGAGCAAAAGTTAAGACATAAACTTATTTTAATTCACTTAGTTTTCCCCATGGTGTAGAATAAGCATTTTACGATAAGACAAAAATTCGATGAACACTTTGATGCCTTTTTTTGTTGGTAAGAGATGATTAATATGATGAACGCTTTTATGACTTGAATTATTGGTAAGGGATGATCAATACCAATTAAATGGGTAAGAGATGATCAATACCAGTTAACACTGTTATCACTTTTTTTTTTTTTTTGGTAAGAGACGATCAATATGAAGATAACTTGTATTACTTTTATTATTGGTAACTATTATTTGTTTTGAGAAAAATTTATCGATGGAATGCTGTATTTTCTTCTAAAATGTCTTTACGTCTTATCATCAAAGCTAATTGGTTGTTATCCTGCCGCGTACTTTACCTTCGCCTTGATTTCTATCTGTAGGGTAGAACATGGAGAAATTACATAGCTGTGTGAAATTCAAATGTTTTACCAAGGTTTTTGTTACACTTTTCTACCATTAATATTGGTCTTTCCATTTTATTTTTTAAGTTTTAAAAGCTTTTTTTATATTCTTTTTTTTTTAATGATGGTTTTGTGTATGACTTTGGTTTTATTTAAGGTTATGAATTTTGATGAGTTTTTTTTTTACGCCTATGAATTAAAAAAAAACCCCACTAACTAGCCACCATCGGGAGGATACATATTTGGTGGCATGGTCGGCCCACTCTGGGCTGGGAATGCGTGGAGTGCCTCCCTCGTGACTCATTGGAGCAGAGGGAATTAGACATGAATTAGTATAGCGCACTAACACTAAACTTTTATACTTAATGATATGAGACTCTGTCAACTCTCGAAGGAGAGGGGACAAGTGTCTCAAGTCCACTAACAAGATAAAAAAGAAATAGATAGAGAGCCCTTCGGAATGAATGATATGTTTGGAAAACATTCTTGCCCAATCAGAATGAATGGTTTCTGTGATAACAACCGAACTGAAAGCCCAACAACCCCAACCCAATAATCTAGGTGTCAAAGGAACTAATAAACCCACTAACAACATTAATCAACCGGGTCACCCAAGGAAAAAAAGGCACACGGGACAGAACTTAAAAAAAAAAACAACAAAAAACAAACAAAACAGTGCACTGTTTGCCACAAATAATGCGATCCAAAGATAAGTTAAGTCTAGTAGATTTAGACTCAAACAGCTTCCATCCCACACACACCTTACGCACCCTTCTTTGTTACTATGACAACTGCACAAGACCGCACTAACTTAGCTAGGCCTAGTTAAGCATACTACAAATAATATGCAACGACTTACTGATCATTGGATTTACAAAGAGTTACATCCCGCCCACGCATCCCGCTTTTAAATTTATAGATCTCACCTTTTCCCATCCACCACGAGGTGTTAACTTAAAGCGAAAATGTCTCAAAGCTGCCGCCTTCATCAGAAAATCAGTTACTTAAACAAAGAAGGAAAAAATGGGACTGCAGTGTGGTGTTGACTTCAAGCAGATTCCACTATATTTCTCTTCAAGTGAGAGTTGACTTCAAGCGGATTCCACTGTATTTCTCTACATTATTGCTTAAGCTGATCTAACGTAAAAACCTAAAATCAATAGTTATATCAATCCCATCTGACAAGTGCCATGGGATGCGATGCTAAACTAGCAAATAAGTTACATGAAAATTTTCAGAGACAGATAAATGTATGTGTAATCTAAAACATGAGCAAAAATAAAAAAAAAATTAACCTGTGATGTTACTAATTCCAGTATGCGTATTTTGTCAAGGACAATAGATTATAGAAGTAAAAGAACAGGGATTATTCGCCAAAATTTGAAATCTCTGATTTTGATTAAAATTTTTATTATACTTTTTTGTTTCAGAAATGAATAGATAATTAAAAGATAATATTAAGTAGAATTTTTAACTTATTTTAGATTTATCCTTGAACTTCACTGGGCCACTCTTCATAACAGGTTTGAGTATTCTTAGCGAGACCTGACTTGAGCCTAAAAGCAAGATTTGAAGATGATTAAATAAAAAAAAACACTTGCATAAAATTGGTGAGAGTAAACTTCCTAATGTTTCAATCTGTTCTTAACCTTATCATTACTCATGGTGGAGTGGGCTTGCAAAGTTTTCAATGAATCAGTCGCAAAGAATCAATGTAAACCCACTAGATGATTAAGGTGATTCCTTTTCTACAGATTGACTGAGGCCATGTGCTTATCTCTTCAAATCAATTCAAAGCAATTCAAATATTTTTTTAAATTTCAAAAAAGGTAAAACTAAAGTAATCATCCTCTGACAAATACATCATTTGAGTTCATTTATAATTGGTATCCATGGTGTACTCCTAAGTCATAAAAATCAATGATTATATTCATTAAGCTGTGAATTGTTTTTTTTAGGATCATTTTTTTTTTTTTTTGGAAAAATTTACTGCAGATCTGAGGCCCTAAAATTGTTGCAGATTTGCTCAATACAACACCCTGTTAATTGTTGAACCAATAATTCTAGACATACGCCTGACATTGTAGGCCAACCTTAATCCCTGTCAAATGGAAAACACTGATAAGTCTGATCCAAGTGTTTTAATCCTGCCCATGAATATAAGGTCAACTCAAAGTCTATATATATATATATATATATATATATATATAATATATATACAACATGATTTCAGGAAATGGGGAAACCTGATCACTAACATCTAAAGTGATGCTGTTCCTCTGTTACTTAAGAAATAACATCTATCAATTTTGGGTCATGATGTCACATGAAAATTATGAGTGAATGGCTTGCTTTTTTCACGCATTTAAAATAACCAAAACCCCCCAAAAAAGAGAGAGAATGCTTTCCAACACGCAATTTCCTTTGTAGCTAAAGTGTACCTGCAATATTTTTTTCTTAAAATAGAAAAACAAGCACAGAAGTTAAGATATAAGACATCTGTTATTTTTTTCACTTCTTACTCTTCTTATGTCTAAACCTCCTCTTTTTCACTGCATTTTCTGCTCTTGCAGGCATGGGACGGTACTTTGTATGTTCAATAACTTTAGGTGCCAATGGAAGCTTTGGCTTCAGAATTTGTTGCTGGCTTGCCTCAGAAAAAGGCACCATGCTGGCATGGAGCTCTCTGTGTTGATCGGGTGCTGTGTAAATACGGAGATAAGGCATGTACAAAGCACGAAGGGCAGCATGAAATGCGCTCCTTTTGGCCTCCACTTTTGTTGATGAACCTCCTGTGGCAGCTAACACACTGTCAAGAAGTAGATGGGCCACAACAGGAACCCCTAGCCTTCTTGCCAACTCTTTATCATACCTGTGGGCAATTTTAAGATTACACTCTGCATTTACTATTACAGATTTTGGCGATAGAGCGTGGCTCTTTGCTCACACAAGCCTTGCATGCCATAAGTCTCAGCTTCTTTATCCTCGGGTTCTGCTCATTCTCCCACAGACTGGTATACTCTTGGAAGGAAAGCACGGGATCCACATTAACAATTTCATGTTGAACACCGGCAGCTTTTTTAAAGAATTTTTTGTTCTTTGTGCCTTTCTTGCCAACATTTTTTACCCCTTTATCTGTGGATGAGAAGTGAAAGAAGAATCAAAAGATGTAATCTGATAAAATGACAAAAATGATGGACTCCGAAATTACATCTACGTGTGTTTGGTTGTCCATTTACCATGATTACTCACTAAAATATAAGTGTAATAGCAATTCTACCTTTTGACATGCATTCACATTCTAAAAGACACTAATTGAAATTATGGACTAAGGCCAACTTCAATCTGAAACTGGAAAAAAAAAACTAGATACGAAAAAGACAGGCAATGATCTAAAACTGTTTTTTGCTCTTATGTAAGTAGCAGAAAAATGGGTAAAAAAGTAAACATTAAAGAAACAAATAAATCTTGATAGATTTGCTTTTCCTGAAAAGAGCATATGTAGTTCAAAAATAAAAATTCAATGCCTTTTATTTTCACTTTAATTTATCACTTCTTCAAAGAATTTAATTAAAAAAAAATTGTTTCATGTCATTTCTATACATGTAGCATCTTGGGGTTATGAAATGTCAATAAAAAAATTTCTCAAAGTAAACTAAAGACAATGAGCACTTAAAAATTCTCCAGATGTCCTTCTCTCTGCCCAAAGGAAACTGAAATATGACATTAGGATATGTTCTACTGCTATGATCAAGACATAATTTTCTGACACACGGGTTGAACCTTGAATTTTAAATCTTGTCGAGCCAGTTCCTGCCCAAAACTTAGCAAACATTACGAGTGAGACAGAATAATGAAGGAAAAAATTTAAGGTTGAAGAAACTTGAAGTCATCAATCTTTAAGAGACAGCAAATTGTATCCTGTAAAGCTGTGCCATTTCTTCAAAACTATAATTCTGATCAGAAAACAGCAAATAAGACGCTATCTCCAATCATGATGTGAAACTATAAAAGAAGAAAAAGGATAAATATTGCATGAGGCTTTCACATCAACCAACTTTACAATGGTCACTTACACTTCCATTTATATGACAAAATTGTTTCTAAGATAGTTGAATACAAGATTGTTATTTTAAAAACTTCTCTCGATAAATAAAATGCTATTGAAATTTTAAAAAAATCAAGTTATCTACTTAACTGACGTGTCAGAGCTTGAACTGTGGGAACTGCATTACCCTACTAAAACTCCTCACATTGCCTTCCTCTAACCGATCCCTATCTTTTCCTGTCCTCTAGTCTCTTAATTTAGTCTTACCTTTACACAAACTTTCAACATATTGCATTTTTTGTGCCCTTGACAAGCAACTTATGACACTCATTCATTCACACACCCACACACAAACACACAATGTGAGTGTCTTAGTTTACTAGTTCTGAACCCTCACATGCATAACCCTCTCCTCCCCCCGCCCCCCCCCCCCCCCCTCTTTTTTTTTTCCACTTTCCTCCATACATAGCATCACACACACACCCCTCGCTGCTTGCGCGCAGCCTTACGCAGTTAACGAAGCCAGTGAGTAAGTCCTCACTCCTCACCCTAGCCCACAGGCGGTCGCTAATTCTAGCCTTCACTCTAGTTCACACTTAGTAGGTATTACTAGTAGGAGACATGCAAACATCGACCAGACTTACGGGTGCCAGTTTGGCAATGGTATATTCACTACATTTTTACCTCCACAACTTCGTCATGCCCAAGATTCTCAAACGTCCTTTATAATCTCTTCATTACAGCGAATTTTGCAATAGTCGACCCAGAATTTCATCCACATTTTGAGCTTGTCTCAGCTCCGTCAATGAAATGTGGGGAAAAGGAGAAGTTTCTTCCTCTGTCTTTTCAGCAAAGACGGCCATGGTTGCAGCAAATGGAACAAAGTCCACCGAACACGTGGCTTGTACCGACGCGACGCCGATTCGAACAGATGGAAGGCGCGATAGAGCGTCAGCATCCTGATTAGATACGCCGGGTGTGTACTCTATCTCAAAGTCAAAGGCGGCTAGGGCTGCCAACCAGCGATGACCCGTGGCGTCAAGCTTGGCTGTAGTCAGCAATAAGTCAAAGTCAAACGGTTGTTATCATCGCTTTTCGCAAACATGCTAGACCTCTCACTAGAACGTAACTGTTACGTAAGAGTTACATGATGACTGCCAGCGATGCTCTAATGCTACCGGTACTGAGTACTAGCCTGGACCAGGTACAAGCGCGCTATAGAGAGTGTGTTTCCTCTGCTCCACTGCATGCTCACACAGTTACATCACATAACAATCACATGATCCGAGAGTTTGACCAGCAGCAGCAGATTTCACTGGTCTTTACAGCTGACCAGACTGATCAGGCCGAATTGCACACGTCACTAGGGAAATCGCGTGTTTGTTGCATTATGACATGACTCATACTTACGGTACGTAACTCAATCTGCGAAACATGGCTATTCCCGGTAGCTTCGATTTTCTTAGAAGTCTGCTAATTACTGGAAATGCAGTGGTAGGAGGAGGGCATATCAAATCTGCGAAACATGGCTATTCTCGGTAGCTTCGATTTTCCTAGAAGTCTGCTAATTACTGGAAATGCAGTGTTAAGAGGAGGGCATATCAAATATCGATAAATCTCTCACTGTTTCGATAAAATATCAACATATATATCGATTTTAATATGCCCACAACAATAGCATTGTCAGAAGAATAGTGCACGGCTGTTAAAACAGACCAAAAAGCGGCAACTTAGTTTGCTTCCAGGCCCTACCTCAGACGCCCCAGTCAGTGGGCGGATCGGTGACCAATCACCTGTCAGGCAGGCTACAACCGCGTGTGCCCGTGCATGACGGTGCACTGCTGTTAAATCTAATTTTAGAATTTTTTACTTGTTTTTGCATCGCGATAAATCTGGCCTCATTAACACCAAGTATATCAAACAAATATTCATTTTAAAGCTGAAATTGTCCTGAATACAACGCTGTATTTTTTATCTCTCAATTATAAAGTGTTGAGATGGTGCAGGTGAATCTTCATACTTCTAGGAAAAGAACAGAAAAAAGTCTTGATTTTCATAACACCTCAGTTAAAAGGAATAACTCAAAAGTGAAACAATTTTATCGCTTAAAAATTGTTTCCCGATATTTAAAAGATTAATATAAAGAACTTGTGAAAGTTTCAAGTGCAAAGAGTTTTCCAGTGATTTTATATGATTTTTTAAAATAATTCCACACGCTTGGGTCTGCACGAACTACTCGCAAATAACACTCTGCACTATAGATCTACCTTAGAAGCCTCAAACCAACACTGTTAAATATGGAGCAGCATTTAGAATCTGAACGCAACCAAAAGCTCCATGAATTTTGCAGATCTTGTTGTGATAGATCGTTAAGTAGCAGATAGAGGAAACAATCAAAAGTTTCTCTGTGCGGACTTTATCAACGGCTCTTTACTAACTTTTGGTGTTCACAATCATTTCCAGTAACCAAAAAAAAAAAAAAAAATAAAGATTTTTACAATATGCTTTTAATATTCTGACGTAAATAAACTCAAAGAACTTAGGCGTCAGAGGTTTGAAGAAAGTTATAATAAAAGGTTGAAAATATTAGAGACAGACCGACAGACACAGAGAGAGAGAGAGAGAGAGAGAGAGAGAGAGAGAGAGAGAGAGAGAGAGAGAGAGAGAGAGAGAGAGAGAGAGAGAGAGAGAGAGAGAGAGAGAGAGAGAGAGAGAGAGAGAGAGAGAGATCTTACTCTTAGCACACGCCCCGCCGATTGAAGAACGTAAGGCAAAGTAAACGTATGACTTACCTGTAAAGGAAGACAATGCGCAACCCTACACAAATTTCATTTTCTTCTTAGTGCGTGTTTTTAATTTTGTTAAAAGTTAACACCAGGCCTCCCTCATAGATATTGACGCTCCACAGCTTGAACTACAATGTTCTATCGTTGTTAAGATTAATTATTTTATATCAAAACGCCGTACCAGCGCTGTAAGAAGTGGACTATCACAACTCAAACCCGCATAACTTGGAAACAGAGAACTCTTCGATAATGCCCTTTGGTGGGTGTTAAGTTCAACATATATATATATATATATATATATATATATATATATATATATATATACGAGTATGAAATGCTGTAAAAATTTCATCCCCAAAAATTGTTTCAATTTTTCATAAATGTCCCGTAAAAAACGTCACCAACTTATGATTATTCCAAATTCATGTACTTATTAAAGTACTCAATAACTCCATCAATTAAATGAAAAGAAGGGGAAAAAATATAGATGCAACAAATTATATGATTTTTGTAGTTCTTCCTTTGATGAATAAGCTTAAAGTCTCCATTGTTTTGGTGTGAAAATTAGATCTAAAGTCTAAAGTTGCGTGGAAAGGGGAATCCCCGTTCTGCAGGTGTGGTTGACCCATGACCCGATCGGGTTACAAGCTGCTTCATGGGTGCGGCAGGCAAACTGAAATGCCGTGAGAAAAAATATGATCAGGAAGTAAGATCAACGGAATATAAATTGAGCTCGAATGTCCTTCCAACTGCATTCTTTTGATTCACTACAGTGAGGAAAGCTACTAATTTTTTACTCCACCTTTTCATCTTCGAAAGAAAGAACAGACCAAGAAAAACATGGCAACCGGCAAGTACGTTACCATAAATTAGTTCGACGAAAAATTCGTTTTGCAGTATAGTGCCAACTTGATCACAGTAACCTATATTCTTTTTCAAATACTATGCCTTAAAACCAAACGACATTTAGAAATCAGCTAAAAAAATGTAAAATTATATTATGCTAATTTGCAGACTACCACTTGCTTCTGAATAATAATAAAAATTGAAACGGTAGTAGTTCTTATAACAGTGAAAGAAATAGAAGTAGTATTGTAGTAGTGGTAAAAGTATTTGTGATAAAAGAAAGAAAATTGGAAGAAGAAGTATTGCTGCTGCTGCTACTACTACTACTACTACTACTACTACTACTACTACTACTACTACTACTACTACTACTACTACTACATCGCTTCCCGGCCTTTTGGCTAAGATCAAAGTGTTTAGATTACGATCTGGAGAAAGTTTTTCATTATATGTCCCTATACCTTGGATAGTGTCTAAACTAGAATTTAGTATACATATAACGGAGCTTGCTCCGCTCATTGCTGAGAAGCGAACATCAAGGGACGTTACCTAGGAATTCCAAAAATCTTTTCGAATCATCTGTACCAATTCTTGGAATTCCTACTAATATTGTGTGTGTGCCCTTCCCGATTAAGTGTGTGCCGTGCTGTGTCGCCTCTTTAGTATGGTACTAGCCTCAAATCTAGTTAGGGTATTTTAGGTTTAGATAGGGAC
>JAWDGP010002745.1:87500-146038 GCA_033675545.1 Elysia crispata | reverse complement strand
ATCAATGTAATATATAGTTAAGAAGAAAAGAAGAAAAAATAATGAGAAAGTCAAAAGAGCGTGTTGAAAAATTAAAAAAAAGAATTCTTTGGAATATAATTTTGATTCAAGGAGCTACGTATATGATCATGTTAAACGCTCACATCATATTATTTATAAGAAGAAGAAACGTTATGAAAAGATGTCAAGAAAATTAAAACATAAAATATTTAGTTCTCAATTTTCCTCTCATTTCTTGATACTTCCTATCACCTTCCTCGTAACGCATTTCTTCTCTCTTAATCTGTGCTGCTGCTTTTCACTCGTCTTATTTTCATCTCTGTGAAGTAAGGATAAATGTTTACACTTCCAGTACTCCAGTACACACCTTTAGATGACGTGTCACCCCACATGCCATTTAGGTTGGAATTTCTGCAGGAGTTGTACCACCAAGCTCCGTGACGTTGGATGGCACAGTTATCACTCCACTTATCGTTGTCACGGTCAAAAGTTGAAAAATCCATATTCTTGTGGTAGGAAAGGTCAGTCTTACCGTTCTGGGCTGGGCCTGACGGGGATCCAAGATGGAGGCGGTACCTACAGAAGTTAGTGATGACACGGATGAAAAAGTTATATCTACTATTCATTAAAATTGTCATTATATTGTGTCTGTTTAATATTGTATATATGTATATTTGATTAATATAAGACGATCAGAAAAGTACGATTGCTTAAAGGAAATCCATCCGTGAGTAAAAAAAAATACTTCAATATCAATCTTTGCTTTGCATTAATAAAGTATTCTTTTTGCTTCTTCGCACAGTATATGCTTTTTAAAAACAGCTCTTTTGACTTTTTCTTGAGTATGATTTCCTTCAAATAAAAAAAAACAGCAACAAAACAAAGATATCACAATGAGTACTGATTTTTTGGGGTTATATTCTTCCTCCAAGTTTCAACTTATATTGTATCCAAATTGGTTTGGCCAGGTGCATTAATTGTCATTTAACTACAATCTGCCTGGATGTACGGCATGGGCGAAAATCTCGATTTGTTTTACCCATAGATCTCTTTGGTTGTCGTGTGTATGGCGGAAGCTATAATCAGCACAGGTGAACAACGTTTCTATCTCTAGCAGTGGTAAGATAGGAACAGAATAAGGAGAAAATCTCCACTTGTTTTACCCATGGATCTCTTTGGTTGTCGTGTGTATGGCGGAAGCTATGATCAGCGCAGGATAACAAAGTTGCTATCTCTAGCAGTGGTAAGATAGGAACAGAATAAGGAGAAAACAGCCCTCACTTGTTCGACTCGTCATCTATGCGGAAGCTGGAGTACTCTGCGAACCATCCCTTGCTCTGGTATCTCATATCAACTCTCAGTTCGTAGGGATGCTTGGTGGAAGTGGATATAGACACTGGTTACTTAGAAGTAGGAGATATTACACTGCTGGGAGGGACTACTATCCAGGACATAAAACGTACATCTTTTTTATTTCCTGCCCCCTCCCCTCCCACCATTCGGTTCCACGCCAATTCTTCCATGACATTTTAAAACATTTTGCGATGAAACCTAATAAATTGCAGGGGGAGGCAGATACTGGGAGGTGATATAATAAAGAAGAGGAGACAAAAACAGTTCAAAAACCACTCAAGTAGTGATCTTTGTTTTTGTGTATAATTATATAGTTTAAGCATGTTAAGAAAATCCTAAATTGCATGGTATAGATTTTTTATACTTGAAGATTGAATCTAGAATAATTATTTCACAGTCACAGCAGTATACTCTTTCTTTCAGTTCTTGTAAAACACATTTTTCTTCTTGACATGTCTGTGTATGTGTGAGGGTTGACTAACAAAGTCCGTTGCACAATTCAAGATTTTTATCAGTTTGGACCTAATTTTGAGTGATAAGTGCTATTTTTGTGTTCCACTGTCTGAGCAATTTTCTGAGATATTCAGGGTCTTACCTCATCTGTAAGTTTATGGATGGCGTCATTCCCCAACCAGAAATCACCATCAATAGAACCAAATCCATTCTTATAGGAAGTCCAGTCTCTATAAAAGTCTACGTCACCTTTTGTCCGTCTCTGTTGAAAAATGTTCCAATACTCTAGGTAACTAAGGCATTAGGAAAGGTGTATTATATTAATGGAAGAAAGAAGAACCAGTAGGAAGAAAATCAAAAGAAATTATGAAATGTTGCCCACAGGTGGAATCTTAAAAACAAAGGTAGCGTAACCAGTTATTTCTTCAGTTGATGAATTTCAACGGTAGTTTCCCTTGTAAATAGCTAAAAAGTGAAAGACTTGGCAAGGTTGTCTTATAATAGAAACACATGATGTGTATTACTTCTAAAAAAAACTAACTTATTATTTGCAATTTGATATATTGCGACAACAACGTTTCTCGTATGATACTACTCCAGTTTCAAAGAATGTTTTGTGTCCCTGAAAGCTTTGTACCACGGTGTATGAACTAGAAGGTCAGGTATGTACAAGAAAAACCGACAAAGTTTTGGAGACCGAGCAGAAATTTCTTGAAAAAAGTGTAAAATATATCCCAAAGTCTTTATTACTTTACAACTTAGAGACAGCAGTAAGGTGGATTGATAGAATAGAGTTTTAAAAGTCCAGTCCTCCACTAAATGTGATCCTCATGCTTCTCTCTCGGTGTGGACTCTTAATATATTTTTAAGAATTAATGTATAATTATTCTAGAAGACAAAAAAAAACAACTTTTTTTTTCAATCCAGAAAATCTGCATAAGAGTCCAGATCTGAAGTTCACCTGAAAGATAATCCACCCTCCACCATCAGTTCGGGTGTCACACAAGATTTGTCTGTTGATCGTCTTGTATGGCATGGTGATGTAAGCAGGGTAGCTCTTTGTCACATCGAAACCCATCCCTCGCTCACACAATACGGGCTGTTAGACATCACAGAAAGGAAGAAAAGTATGATCAAACGAGAGAGCAGATTTATAGAAAAAAAATTACTAACGGATATATAGAAGATGAAGAAACACAAAATGAGAGAATATGGAAAAAGAAAAGAAAGCAAGACAAGAAGAAAAGTATAGAGAACAGGAGAGGAGATACAGGGAAAGAATGTTATGAACAAAGATTTTGATGATGAAAAATCACAGAAACAGAAAATGATGAAGAAGGAAAGTAAGACAGTCGGAAAAAAAAGCAAATGGAGAGAGAGAGAGAGAGAGAGAGAGAGAGAGAGAGAGAGAGAGAGAGAGAGAGAGAGAGAGAGAGAGAGAGAGAGATTTTTATTCTAATTTATATGTAGTGATCTGGGTTCTTCTAACAGACCGTCATGTCACCTGCTCTTCTTGGTTTTGATCTCCATGGTAAACTGCCCTGGATTGGTTCATCCCGTCCAGTTCCGCTCTCATATCTTCCAGTCTCCTCTCCATGTCGGCCAGAGACTGGGCAACATCTGAGCTGGTGTCCGGAGATTCTGACAGCAAGATGGACGAGACCCTGTCCTCCAGGCGCGAGACTCGGGAGGAGAAGTCTGTCTCCACCGAGCTTACCCTCTCCAGTACCGAGTTCTCCAGGGTGCCAGCTCTGCTCTGGACGGCGTCTATGTTCTGGCTCAGTCTTCTGTCCAGCCGGTCACTGAGAGTTTCAAACTTACCCTCCACTTTGGTGATTTTCTCTCCTAAGAACCATAACTCTGAAAGAAAAGGGCTGCCGGTTTTATAACGGGTAGGTCTTGCCTCTTGTACAGGAAGAAGATTTTCCCTATGTGTCTGTGTTGTCGCCGTGAACGTCGATGGTTTTCCTGGACCGGCGATCGAGAAGGCCTGTTCACTCTGACCAGATTCTGTTGTATAAGAAATCTCACAGGTGACATATTCCGACTGGCAGCTGGAGACATTGCTTAGATCAACATACAAGATGGCGGAGTTGTCTCGGAGTGTTCCGTTCCCCCGGATGTTATCAACACTGATATCCATTTCTGGAGCATCGGCCGTCACCGCCAGAAGCTCACTAGGATCTCCATTGACCTTCACCTTGCTCATTGTGACGCTCCTGACTGAGGCGGAATTCCCGGTCACCCGACAGACCAGCTGACTGCAGGGAGCGCCCTCCTTATGAGGGAGAAAAGAGCGGTCAAGGGAGACCTTTAAACCTGAGGAGAAGACCAAACTTTGAAATAATAATTAAATTAAATTTCATTTGAAATAGAAGAATGTAATAGGATAAACGTTTTTACAAGATTTTTTTAGAAACCTATGTTGTTGTTTTTAGTATTATATAGACTGTCGACAAGATCGTTCTTTCAGGCCTTCTTGCATGTAAAAATAAATTCCCTATAGTGAGGAGCGGAAGTCAAGAGATGGGACTCTTTATCCCCGGAATTTAGCCTCTAGCGGAGTTTTCTATTCAAAGCATGAAGATCTCATAAAAACAAGCAGTCAACTCTATACAAAATACCTTCTTCGTCCTGAAATTCTAAAAAAAAATCATGATATTATTTTATATTTTAAAAGTGTCACAATTTCCAGTTCCTGACGATGGGAAGAAAACTGAACAACTCTGTGTTTTTCCATCACTGATTAGCTTCCTTTACCTGAGATTTCCAACATCATCGGTGAAAAGAAAAGCACGAGAAGTGCCATCGTGTTCAACATGTTCCTTGGAGAGGACAGCATCCTCTGATTTTGCTTGTTGGCTTCAAGATGTGTGAAGATTATGTACGCTAGAAAAAAGTGAAATAGTTCAAAGTTTAAAGAAGAAAACTGTGTATTTTTTTTTCAAGTTCGATTTTTCGCCAAAAAATATGAAAAGTTTACATGCTGCTAATACCGAGCCACTGATAATGAAGCTAATAGTATGGTCCTTTATTCAAAGAAAGAAAAAAAAAGCATCAAGGTATATTTCTATAATAATAACCTCGTTTATTTTTTCTCGAATATTACCTCTTCAATGTCCTTCAAAGAATTCGTTTGGTTCATATCACTAAATACATACTGCTTATATCATGGATCTGTATAACGCGATTCCAGCCAAAACAAATATCTTACTTTTAGCGTTTTGAGAGCTTTATTATGTTTTAAACTAAATATATTAAGCATACTATCTAGAAGGTAATGTTTATGGCTTTATCAACTGTATCTCGATATCAAGCTTACGGTTACCATGCCTGTTTGATTCCAGTTTAAAAAATTTTGTTTTTATTAATTAGTGAGAAGGCCGAATTGAATTTTATTAGAATATAGATTCTTTCTGATACTTGACAGTGTTGTGTATTAAAAGTTTTTTTCTTTCTGGTCGGATTCATGTTATATTTAAGAAAGTTTTGTTTAAAATCTATTATTTATTTCATCTCATGCAATATCTCATTTATACTGACTTATGAATGCTGAGATTTTGTTTGGTTAATTTCTTGTGAGCCAAATCAGTATCGTCATTCCCGGAATATTGATAGATTATCTTGTGAAAATGGAATTTTGAAAAATATTTCATAGCACCTTTAAGTAGCCTAACGTGTTTGCCAGTACTGATTTCTTTAAATTATGTAATAACTATGTAACATTAAGTTTTTATCAACTTTGCACACAGTATCAAAGTGGGTTACACATGATGCCCACATGAATTAGCAAATTACATGTTTTAGTTAAAATTGCAAACAAAAAGAAAGTAGTTTCTTGAGAGTTTAGTGATTATATTAAAATGAGTTAAAATAGTACTTCTTACCTGGCGTCTTCAGGCAAAGATGGAATCAATGTAGTTGAGATATTTCTGATGCCTTATATTCAGATTTCCTTGATGGGGAATTCCCTTTTCTCACGATCTAATTTGAAAACAAGAAGCTTGAAATAACGCTTGAAGAAAAGCAAGGCTATGCTCTTACTTTCTCAAAGATGGGGTCAAATCCTTCATTTAATTTGACCTCGTTTTTAACTAAAAGACATTCTAATTTGTTAATTGCCACTTGATCTTACTTTTGCAAAGAATAATTGTAATTACTTTCTGATTTCTGTTCCCACTGCTATTTTGTGAATATGGCGCGAGTTAGAGATTGAGTCTCTCTCCCTAAACACAATAAGAGCGGCTGAGGTGGCCCATCTGCTATACTAGGCGTCTCAATAATAGGGTCTGTTGATTTTTTTAAGTTTGCCTTATTTGTAAAAAAAAAATGGATATGTCAGTTCTTCTCCTTATTTACCAAGCAATGCCTTCAATGTAAAACCTATCTTTAACACAAAACACAAAAGATAAGATAAGATAAGATAAGATATACTTTTATTGTCCTTTAGAGGCACATTGTGGTTGTTTTACATGCAGCACGAGATTAGAGTACATAAACAGAACACAATCTTATATAGTGTGATTAATGATAGACCTTTAAATAACATGTATGGTGGAAAAATAAATCTAAGGTAATCTAAAATTAAACATTTTATTATAGAAGTTTAACTGCTCTAGGCAAACAAGAATTTCGGTAACGCTCAAGTCTACATTTTATAACCAGGGGTTTACCAGAGCGTTCAGAGAAACCGACTAGGCTGCTGATGTGGTTTTTTGTAATAGGTAATCAAGATGACCTTATTGTGAGTATTTATTCACTGGAAAACTTAAAACAAGATGATTGAAGCCCAACGAGGATCAAAAAATCGTTGTGGCTTGCACCAATTGGTTTAGGTTGCTTGGTCTTCGAGGAAGTCCCACTAAAACAAGTCCCTCCACACACCGAGCACCTGAGATCAACTCCGTTAAATTCCTTCACTTTTTGTCCCACTTCGTAGAGTTCTGTTCCTATCAATAGCATCATAATTCTTGTCGTAACGTAAATATAACAGAGAATCCTTTCTCGGAGGTAAAAAAAAAAAAAGCGCTTTGGGTCCGGACTTTGCTGTTAAATGAAAAAAAAATAGTTTTAACATATTCATAGATTAAACATCTAAGTATATCAGGAATAAAACGAGATTGGCACAGATCAACATCTTAAGGGCCAAACACTTTACCACCATAGAATAACCATGAACATTTCTCTGTATGATGTAGGGAGATCCATGTCCCCACTTGAAGAAGAAAAACAAAACCGGAATAGACAGATTAACTCCAAACTCAGCGCTGATGTCAGTCAAAATGTTCTTACGATGTTATGGCTACATAAAAATATTTTTAAATCTTAGATTATATAAAATAATTGCGACATTTACATTATTTCCCACGCTATAACACCATCTCAAGCTGGCGAAAACACTTATGGTGTACTTTTACACCGTTTTTTAACAAGAAATCCAAGTGTCAACCTTCACCTCTGTCAAACACTTTGTAAGTAGATGGAGAAACCGTGCCTCTGAGGTACTTGAATGTTTCAGGGAAGGAAATGAAAATAGTATCAGAGGAAAAAAAAACAAAGAGAGAGAGAGAGAGAGAGAGAGAGAGAGAGAGAGAGAGAGAGAGAGAGAGAGAGAGAGAGAGAGAGAGAGAGAGAGAGAGAGAGAGGGAAACACATAGAAAGATTAGAAGAGTGGAAGAAAATTGTGTTATGTTTTGTTGTTTGATTTTGTCCTTGAGATTTTTTAGTGAGAAAGATATTTTATGGATGTAGACAAACTGTCAATTCAAAGTCGGTGCAGGAAAACTCATGCTTCAAATAAATTGGATACATCACATGAGTGACATTAAGCAGCCTTTCAGGTCTTTTTAACTCAAGGCCAGATATTTCATTGTTTCTAAGAAACATTGGTGTATTATCTATTTTATATAAAGCTTTATAACAAGAGCTCTTAATGGTGCATTTTGAGCTTCCAGATATAAACAATGCCAATTTTTTTTTAAATATATATGATCATATGTGTTTGTTTTTTCTTTATTTTATTTTGTCTTGTTATCCGTGATAAAATACCGTTAAAAGGCTCTACAAATGTACTGGGCCTTCAATATTGACCTCGAAGTGTCCAAAACTTGCGAGCAGATCTTAAGTCCACAAGCGGTTTGATTGACGTTATTTTAGAATAAACCATTTCAAGAGACTGTAAATTCAATCGTTTTCCTTTGTTATAAAGCTTTGCTTACATTATAGCCACCATCGGCTTTTGTTTCTAATTACCTGAATATTCAAGAACCTGGCCTGAAAGTCTTGTCTGGTACAACGGTAAATTGGAAAACCCCAAACAATATTATATGAAAGAGTGAGAGAGAGAGAGAGAGAGAGAGAGAGAGAGAGAGAGAGAGAGAGAGAGAAAGAGAGACTAAAAGAGATAGTGAGAGAGTAAGGAGAAGTTGAGAGAAAATGCGTGACAAGGAGCGATTAACAGGATAGATTGATGAAAAAAAAAATAGATAGAGAGATAGATAGAGACAGAGGGAGAGTAAAAGCAGAAAGAGAGGGAAATGGAGAGATGTAGATTGAGAGAAAGAAAGGAAGAGAGAGAGAGGGTGATAAGAGAGAGACAGAGAGAGAGAGAGAGAGAGAGAGAGAGAGAGAGAGAGAGAGAGAGAGAGAGAGAGAGAGAGAGAGTAAGAAAAAGAGAGAAGGGATGATGGGGAATCAGATATTTTTCCCAAGTAAATTTGGCAAGATCTAAAGTATCCACAATTTAACCAGACATAGATAACACGTTTTTTTTTTACTAAAATATGGTGAGGTATTCGTCATCCTGGGATGGGAGAGTTTTTCCACCAAACGTTCGCTTTATTTATTATTAACTTTGATCTTATCTCTCTCTCGCCGGTTCGCCATCCATGTAAATGATAATAAAGAAAAAGAAACAAATACATGGGAAGGCCTTTGACATTCTCGTTTTAGAAATTCTTATTTATAGAGGCTGAAAGGTCAACCTAAAAAAAACAAGTGAAAGAAACATGAGGACAGAAGTAGAAACTAGAGAGAGAGTCGGTCCCTTAGTAGTGGCGTATTGGTAGAAGCCATGTTCTCTTTGAGTGGCAATGCGATGGGTGCCAAAGCATCTATAGATAAATGGCTCTAATCCCACCAATTCAAGCATTTTCCTTTGTAGTAGTAGTAGTAGTAGTAGTAGTAGTAGTAGTAGTAGTAGTAGTAGTAGTAGTAGTAGTAGTAGTAGTAGTAGTAGTAGTAGTAGTAGTGGTGGTGGTGGTACTAGTAGTAGTAGTAGTAGTAGTAGTAGTAGTAGTAGTAGTAGTAGTAGTAGTAGTAGTAATAGTAGCAGTAGTAGTAATAGTAGTAGTGGGTGTACTAGTAGTAATAGTAGTAGTAGTCGTAGTAGTAGTAGTAGTAGTAGTAGTAGTAGTAGTAGTAACAGTAGTAGTAGTAGTAGTAGTAGTAGTAGTAGTAGTAGTAGTAGTAGTAGTAGTAATAGTAGCAGTAGTAGTAATAGTAGTAGTGGGGGTACTAGTAGTAATAGTAGTAGTAGTAGTAGTAGTAGTAGTAGTAGTAGTAGTAGTAGTAGTAGTAGTAGTAGTAGTAGTAGAAGTAGTAGTAGTAGTGATACTAGTAGTAGTAGCAGTAGTACTGGTTAAAATATCAACCCCTCACAGAGCGTTATATGCCCTCGGCAGCCGATAGCTCTACTACTCTCTGTGTGTCAATAATTAATGAACCACTTAACCAAATAACTTCCTTTAATACCATTAGCTGTTGAGGCATAGGGGAAAGGTTAGTTATACATTTCTCGTTGATCTTTTCCGAAACTCTGTTTATATATATAAATATATCTGAATTTTTTTGTCAAAACAATGTATGCGGAAATATTCTAGTCTTTCTTGTTAGAAAACTTTGTTGACATTGTGGACACTGCTCGTGTTTCTAAGTAATGGCTCCCTGCATTCGCTGCAGCCTCCTTGAGAAAATCATGACTATTACAAGCGGAAACTGAAAAACTGGAAATATTCTATCAAAGATAAAACAGAGAAAGAGAGAGAGAGAGAGAGAGAGAGAGAGAGAGAGAGAGAGAGAGAGAGAGAGAGAGAGAGAGAGAGAGAATGAGAGAGAGAAGAGGGGGAAAGAAAAACAGAGAGATAGACGAAAAGAGAGAGAGAAAGAGTAAAAGTAAGAAGGAAGTGAAATAGTAAGAGAAAACGCCTGACGGAAGGAATTAAACACAATAGAGAGATAAATAGTATGAGAGTAAGACAGCGAGAGAGAGTGAGAGACACACAAGCAGATAGACAGACAGACAAGCAGATAGACACACAGAGAGAGTCGGAGAGGGGGGGGGAAGGGAGAGATATAAAATGAAAGAAGAAAATTAAAGGAGAGAGTTAGAGAGCAAAAGAGATATGAAGAGAAAGAGATGTGGGCGAAGGGAGATCAGATGTGTTTACTCTTGATGAAGTTGATGAAGTATAAAGTATCCCACAGTTTCAGGAGTCATCATGTAGATAAACCATTTAACTGTCACTAAATTTTAAATCCCATAAACATGTGGCGATATTTTCGCCATGCTGTCTCTCTCAGGTGACAGAGTGTTTCGACCGATAAGGTCTGTTTCATTTATTATTAATTTTATCTATCTCTGTCTCTGTCTCTTTCTCTCTCCCTCTCTCTCTCTCTCACTCTTTCTCTCTCTTTTTCTCTCTCTTTCTCTCACTCACTCTTTTTCTCTCTCTCTGTGTGTCTCTGTCTCTGTCTCCCTCTCTCTCTCTTTCTATCTATCTCTTTCTCTCTCTCTCTGTGTCTCTGTCTCTGTCTCTGTCTCCCTCTCCCTCTCTCTCTTTCTCTCTCTCACTCTTTCTCTCTCTCCCTCTCTCTCTCTTTTCTCTCTCTCTCTTTTCTGTCCCTTTCTCTCTTTCTCTCTCTCTCTCTCTCTTTTTTCTCTCTCTTTCTCTCTCTCTCTCTTTCTCTCTCTTTCTCTCTTTCTCTCTCTCTCTCTTTCTCTCTCTCTTTCTCTCTCTCTTTCTCTCTCTCTGTCACTCTTCATTTATCCATGAAAATAATAATAAACAAAAAACAAATAATGCTAAAAGTTTTTTGACATTCACTCTATTAGAAATTGTAATTTATAGAGACTGAAAGGTCATCCTCACTCAGACGACATGAAAGAAATATGAGGACAGTTGTAAAAGTTAGAGAGAGCATCGGATAGATTAACTCTTCCTCTTGGGTTTATTGTCTGGGAAAAATAAAAACCTGAAAGACGTTCTTCTTTATCTCATTCTCTCATTCTCTCTCTCTCTCTCTCTCTCTCTCTCTCTCTCTCTCTCTCTCTCTCTCTCATTTTCCTTTTCTCTCTCTCGGTCTCTGTGCGTGTCTTTCTCTCTTTCTCTGCCATTTTCTTACCTTATGATTTTAGTGTAAAGAATGTGTGGATAAGTGCAATATGGAGAATGTGAGGAGAGTACACCAGAGAGAACATGTGATTAGCAGACAATAAATCTTTTGAGAATTTTTAGAGAGAGGAGAAGTTCGATGTAGAGAAGGTGTGGAGAAGGTGTGGAGAAGAGAGATGTACACTGTAGAAAAGGTGTGGACAGGAGAGATGTACACTGTAGAGAAGATGAGGAGAGAAGAGAAGTACACTGTACAGAAGGTGTAGAGAGAGGAGAAGTTCGATGTAGAGAAGGTGTGGAGAAGGTGTGGAGAGGAGAGAAGTACACTGTAGAAAAGGTGTGGAGAGGAGAGAAGTACACTGTAGAGTAGGTGTGGAGAGGAGAGAAGTACACTGTAGAGTAGGTGTGGAGAGGAGAGAAGTACACTGTAGAGTAGGTGTGGAGAGGAGAGAAGTACACAGTGCAGGTAAGGAGAGGAGAAAAGTACACTTTAGAGAAGGTGTAGAGAGGACAAAAGTACACTGTAGAGAAGGTGTGAAGAGTAGAGAAGTACTCTTTAGAGAAGATGTGGAGGCAAAAAAAGTAAACTGTAGAGAAAGTATGGAGATAAGACAAGTACACTGTAGAGGAAGGAGAGGAGAGAAGTACACTGTTGAGAAGGTGTGAAGAGTAGAGAAGTACACTGTAGAGAAGGTGTGAAGAGTAGAGAAGGTGTGGAGAGGAGAAAAATACACTGTAGAGAATTTGTGAAGAGGAGAGTAGTACACTGTAGAGAAGGTGAGCAGAGCAGAGAGTTACACTATAGAGAAGGTGTGGAGAGGAGAGAGTTACACTGTAGAGAAGGTGTGGAGAGGAGAGAATTACACCCTAAAGGTAAGGTGAGGGTAGAAGTACACTGTAGAAAAGGTGTGGAGAGGAGAGAAGTACACTGTAGAAAAGGTGTGGAGAGGAGAGAAGTACACTGTAGAAAAGGTGTGGAGAGGAGAGAAGTACACTGTAGAAAAGGTGTGGAGAGGAGAGAAGTACACCCTAAAGGTAAGGTGAGGGTAGAAGTACACTGTAGAGAGTGTACTGAGAGGAGAGAAGTACGCTTTAGAAAAGATGTGGATAGGAGAGAATTACACTCTAAAGGTAAGGAGAGGAGAGAAGTACCTTGTAGATAGCTGTTGAGAGGAGAGAAGTACGCTGTATAGAGTGTGTGGATAGGAGAGAATTACACTCTAAAGGTAAGGAGAGGAGAGAAGTACCTTGTAGATAGCTGTTGAGAGGAGAAGAGTACGCTGTATAGAGTGTGTGGATAGGAGAGAATTACACTCTAAAGGTAAGGAGAGGAGAGAAGTACCTTGTAGATAGCTGTTGAGAGGAGAAGAGTACGCTGTATAGAGTGTGTGGATAGGAGAGAATTACACTCTAAAGGTAAGGAGAGGGGAGAAGTACCTTTAAGAGAGTGTGTTGAGAGGAGAGAAGTACGCTGTATAGAGTGTGTGGATAGGAGAGAATTACACTCTAAAGGTAAGGAGAGGGGAGAAGTACCTTTAAGAGAGTGTGTTGAGAGGAGAGAAGTACGCTGTATAAAGTGTGTGGATAGGAGAGAATTACACTCTAAAGGTAAGGAGAGGAGAGAAGTACGCTGTATAGAGTGTGTGGATAGGAGAGAATTACACTCTAAAGGTAAGGAGAGGAGAGAAGTACGCTGTATAGAGTGTGTGGATAGGAGAGAATTACACTCTAAAGGTAAGGAGAGGAGAGATGTACGCTGTATAGAGTGTGTGGATAGGAGATAATTACACTCTAAAGGTAAGGAGAGGAGAGAAGTACCTTGTAGATAGCTGTTGAGAGGAGAGAAGTACGCTGTATAAAGTGTGTGGATAGGAGAGAATTACACTCTAAAGGTAAGGAGAGGGGAGAAGTACCTTGTAGATAGCTGTTGAGAGGAGAAGAGTACGCTGTATAGAGTGTGTGGATAGGAGAGAATTACACTCTAAAGGTAAGGAGAGGAGAGAAGTACCTTGTAGATAGCTGTTGAGAGGAGAGAAGTACGCTGTATAAAGTGTGTGGATAGGAGAGAATTACACTCTAAAGGTAAGGAGAGGGGAGAAGTACCTTGTAGATAGCTGTTGAGAGGAGAGAAGTACGCTGTATAGAGTGTGTGGATAGGAGAGAATTACACTCTAAAGGTAAGGAGAGGAGAGAAGTACCCTGTATATAGCTGTTGAGAGGAGAGAAGTACGCTGTATAGAGTGTGTGGATAGGAGAGAATTACACTCTAAAGGTAAGGAGAGGAGAGAAGTACCTTGTAGATAGCTGTTGAGAGGAGAGAAGTACGCTGTATAGAGTGTGTGGATAGGAGAGAATTACACTCTAAAGGTAAGGAGAGGAGAGAAGTACCTTGTAGATAGCTGTTGAGAGGAGAAGAGTACGCTGTATAGAGTGTGTGGATAGGAGAGAATTACACTCTAAAGGTAAGGAGAGGAGAGAAGTACCTTGTAGATAGCTGTTGAGAGGAGAAGAGTACGCTGTATAGAGTGTGTGGATAGGAGAGAATTACACTCTAAAGGTAAGGAGAGGGGAGAAGTACCTTTAAGAGAGTGTGTTGAGAGGAGAGAAGTACGCTGTAAAGAAGGAAACTTCGCTGAATGGAAGTTATGAAGAAAAACTAAGATTGTTTTTTTGTTTTTTTTTTGTATTTTCACTAAGTATAAAGTTACCTCATATTCCGTATTACAAACACTGACATATTGACACTACTGGTCCACATGATCTTAAATCAATAGTCTATTTCTCGGAACCCACATCTAAAGTTCTTGTAATATATTAACAGATTACAGTTTTCTTATTTAAAAGCCTTGTCTCTTCTTGCAAAGGTTTAGAACGCACCAGGTTCCCAATAGCAGCCCTGATCGTGTGGTGACCACAGTAGAGGACAGGGTTCAGACTGGAGTTAATGTAACCTAGCCAGGTTATGACAACTACCAACCAGTAGGCCATATCCACCTCGATTAGATTCATAACAACGATCAGAATACTGAACGGCAGCCAGCAAATCGTGAAGACCAAAACCACAGATCCGATGGTCATTACTGCCTTGGATGTTTTCTTGTCGGGCTGCCGAGTTTCGGACACGTCTGAACCAATTTGGCCTCTATCATTTCCTGATGAAATTTTTTTTCTTGAAGTCGTTCTGGGTCTGGGTTTGGAAGAATCATTTGTTATAATTCCATTGCTACCACATAATCCACTGCTCATCGGTGACTCGTGCTCACAATTTTCAACACAAATCTCTCCTAGTTCTTGATCAATGGAGGTTGCTATACAGGTCTCTTTACTGAGGTGACATATTGAGAGTTCTCTGCACTGAACGTTTGTTTTGGCGCCGGGGCTTTCTTTAGTATTGAGGCGGTTTAAATCAGACAGAGGCTTTCCCACGTGTAAAGCATCAGTTGGATGTGATGTGCAGTTTGGAAGAGAAGTAAACACGCATTGACAGGACTCCGAGCCTGGAATCTTACCGGGGAATTCTTCTTCCTTGTTCTGGTTTAGAACTGGGGCTCTTGGTGTCAGCACATCTCTTCTCAAGAGGGATCCGAGAAACTTTTGATTGAGAAAATCTGTGAACGTGCGAGGTGCTTTTTCTTTTTTAGGCTGACTTTTTGTTGTCCCACGAAGCCTTATTTGTCTTTTGGATACTTTCCTGATTTCTACATATACTAGAAAAGAAAGAACGATAATAAAGATAAAAGGTATGTAAAAAGCTATGGCAGCAGAAATAATCTGTAAAGGTACACTGTTTGTTTGCTCACACAAATATATATCATTGTGGGTATTATTTGGTTTAAACTTGCCAATAATTGTGGATATGTCCCAAGCTGTGTTGTTTTGGACTGAGACGAGGCCAATCTCTCCAGACCCTTGAACAACTTCTGTAGTAGACGCATTAGGAATGTGGAAACACGATACCATAATCAGCGGTAGTAGCCAGCACAGCGCCGCGGCTTTTACACCCGTTCGCACCGACAGCTTACGGTGGAAGAAAGGTCGGCACACGGCGATGTAGCGGTCAGCAGCCATGCAGGTCACGTGATATATGGACGTCGTGGAGAGAAATATATCAAGAGCCATTCGTAGTTTACAGCAGAATGAGCCGAAGGGCCACAATCCATTGTTTACGATTTCTAAAGTGGATAAGGGCATGATAACAGCTCCTAGCAACGCGTCCGAAATGGCCATTGAAAACATAAGTACAATCGGAATAGTGCCGCTGTCATTGGCCAAGCGAATGGTTTTACTGTATGGTCGAGGACAAGGGACTGTTCTAGACAGCTCAGCTTGGGACTTTTCACATGAATGTGCAGCTATGTACGCCCCAGTCGTGGAGGATGCCGCGGCTCTTGCTTGTCCTGCGTCTGTCATGGAAGATGTGGTGGGTAATCTAGCGCCGTGGGGCGGTTCTTCAGAAAGGACTGATGTCAATGACGTCACTGCAGACGTTATTGGTGCCATTTCTGTTAAAGACATTAAGTCAGCTACATGACTTTTAGAACAGCTTGACAGTTTAACCAATGGTTTTACTCCGTACCCAATATCCTCTGCTGGTAAAGCGGCTGTCGCTGAGGAAGTCTTGAAATCCTTGACTGAAGACCATGTTGCGTGGCAAGTTGATAATGAAGTTGTAGATGAGTTTCCAACTCCTGTATCTAATGTTTTAACATCAGTCGCAAGGATGGGTGAATCTTGAGGTTGATATTCAATGCTCACAGATATTGGGGCTGCTCTTGGCGGTGACCTTGTCCTTGACGTCACAGATCGAGTCGATATCAAGTTACCGTCATCTGCAGGCTGTTTTTTATGGTTGAGCTTGTATGGGTGGTGCCGCTTGAATAATGTTGACACCTTGAACCTTAAAGATGTAGCAGGACTAGTGGAGTTTGATATTCCGTAGATGTACGCTCTTAGGATGGCAGCGATGATGATGCAGTTAGCGACCACGGTGAAGGTCGAGGTCACAGCCAGTGTGACCACTACTGAGGTGATCACATCGGGGTTAGAGGTCAACAATTGGGAATCTCTATCCGTCTTAGATGCATCGTTCGACCCGCAGTCGTTGTTCAAATTCTTTGATGCGTTCTCCATGATTGCAAGGGGTTTATTTAGTGTTATGGCTGAGTTTATACCGTCATTGCTCTGAAAAATGATTGAAAAGTTCGGGCAAGTGGTGACAATAAGTTCCTCTGGATCTGGACACAAGCAAGGTCATCTTTGTCAGGTTACTGTGGAAGAAACATTAAAATAAAATCATAGATTCTGAAGTGAAATATTGCTGTTTGGTTACGGAAGGATGCTTTAAGCATGAAAATAAAACAAAACACAAAGTAGAATTACAAAGTCGTGTGTTATAATTTTTCCCTCACCTTCGAAAAACTTGCCTCAAAAACGATTTGGTTCAAAACAATGTCGCCAGGTATTTGTCTTCCTCTCGTGAAGCGATATTTAATAACCCGAGGGGTTTTGCTCTGCAGCGCAATTATTTCTTTAAGTTATCTATTTCATATTGGGTCTCCCCTTTCAATTTTTGCTATTCTCTGAAATCAAAGTGTACATTCTAGCCATATGGATTTCAGGATCTAGACAGCTCTGTAACGACCGTATTCAGTTGACTGAGTAGACGTGAAGATCATGACCTTCCCCAAGAAGAATGACATCCTAAATAATTCGACATAGTTAGCTGATTTGGTGAAACTTACACATTTTCGGCTTTTATAATACTGACGGCGAATTATTTTCACTCATGAAGTTTTTTTCTTTATTTTTTTAATGCAGCATTCAAATATGCTGGAAAAGATTATATAAATTTCTTCAGCAACCTCTAACCCTCTTGAAGCCATTGGAGAACAGAGTGATGCAGCACATATTTCCATGAGAAATCGAGCGATTCCAGGCTTGGCGTTCTGTGATGTGAGACTAAACACTTCCTGGTTTAGGTCCAGGACGGGGAGAGGCTGCATGTAGGAAACCGGTGTAATACAGCTCTGGCGGGTCGCCACATCTTCTGGGTGTGGTTAACAAAGGAACCAAGCGCAACTACTGGAAAACAACAGAGGGACACCTATCTCTCTCTTTTCCTCTCTCTCTCTCCCGCTCTCTCTCTCTCTCTCTCTCTCTCTCCTTCTCTCTCCCTCTCTCTCTCTCTCTCTTCCTCTCTCGTCACAAAGTGATTGTAAACAGCTATGAAATGGCTCGCACACATTACCCCTCAAAGCCCAAATTGCTTGTGTTTGAATAATCGATCCACAAGACAGGGCCTAGAGTGGGACACAATAAAGCTAGTAGGGTGTGGTAATTACATAAAGAAACGCAAAAAAAGATACTAGGGCAAGAGGAGTATGAATTTTAGTTGAGAACATTGGTAAATTTTCAGAATTGTGGACGTGTTCAAAACGAACGAACAGGTGATGACATAGAATACGTTTCACAGCTTTGAGGTCAACGTTTGTTTGTTTATTTGTGGGTGTGTATGTTGGTGAAAATTCCCAACCACAAAGAAAATAAAGCTGGAATCTACCATCGAGGTCATTAAAATAAAGCACGCTAGATTTTAGCAACAGAGTTCGTTGGCAGTTTTGGGAACTCTTGTGTGAAGAAAGGAAGTATTGTTAACCGCACGGAGGCTGGAAGTGGCCGATACTCTGTGAAAGTTTCTGGGTTCTAGATTGAAACCACAACACTATAAGGTTCTGAGAGTCACAGTAAGCAGCAAAGGCTTTGAGCTGTAAACATTATTTTATTCAGATTTTTTTAAAACGAAAATGTTTCTGCAGGGTGAACAGCTAGCACTATTCTATTTACTTGCAACTGTTGGACAGGTGTTGTAAGGATGCAGAATTGTGGTGCAGTAGTGGGTCTCATAGAAAAGCAAAATATCAAATAAATAAATAAAAACAGCAATAGAAGCCAAAGGTGTGGTTAAGAATTATGCCTCTTCATAAAAAGAGCTCCAAAGAAAGAAAAAGAGATAAATAAAACCCCAGTAAAGTGGACAAACAGTTCCATCAGGCCAAATTGGACAATAGAGTGTACAAAGAGTTAGATCGGGTCAAACCTGACTTTTTCACTTGAATATTTGTCATTGATAGCTCTGGTAGTCTTCCAATTCGAAGATCTCACTGTCCGGCGCTATTAGGACAGGAAAAAAAGTCAAGATAATTTTATTACCCCAACTCCACCTGTCCTATTTACTTCCTCCCTAATAATCTTTACTTAATACTCTTTAGCATCGCTTCTTCTAATGGGCGATTTAACACAACATTGTCTATATCTAAAACATACACAATAGTTATTCAAAAAATCTTGCTTTTACTCATTCTCATCGGCGTGTTAAAACAACACTGTTTATATCTAAAAAACAGAGGAAAGATTTGAAGATAACCCTGCTAGGAGCTACTGATTCTAATGGGTGACTTAAAACAAGAGTCTGTATCTAAAACATGCAGGAAACATATCAAGATAATCAAGCTCTTACTGATTCTAATGGGCGATTTAACACAAGAGAGTCTGTATTTAAAACATGCAGGAAGCATGCTCTTACTAATTCTAATGGGCGAAATAAAACAATATTGTCTGTATCTTAAAAATACAGGAAGCATGACAAGATAATCATGCTTTTACTGATTCTAATGGGCGATTTAAAACAATATTGTCTATATCTAAAACATACACAATAGTTATTTAAAAAAATCTGGCTCTTTCTGATTATAATGGGTGATTTAAAACAACAGTGTCTATATCTAAAACATAGAAGAAAGATATCAAGATAACCTGCAAGCACTGAAGCATTCCAAGATAACCCTGCCAGCACTGAACCATAATTATCAAGATAACCCTGCTGGCACTGAAGCATATCAAGATAACCTTGCTGGCACTGAAGCATATCATGATAACCCTGCTAGCACTGAAGCATATCAAGATAACCCTGCTGGCATTGAAACATATCAAGATAACCCTGCTAGCACTGAAGCATTCCAAGATAACCCTGCTGGCACTGAAGCATTCCAAGATAACCCTGCTGGCACTGAAGCATTCCAAAATAACCCTACTGGCAGTGAAGTATATCAAGATAAACCTGCTAGCACTGAGGCATATCAAGATAACCCTGCTGGCACTGAAGCATATCAAGATAACTCTGCCAGCACTGAAGCATTCCAAGATAACCCTGCTGGCACTGAAGCATTCCAAGATAACCCTGCTGGCACTGAAGCATTCCAAGATAACCCTGCTGGCACTGAAGCATTCCAAAATAACCCTACTGGCAGTGAAGTATATCAAGATAAACCTGCTAGCACTGAAGCATATCAAGATAGCCCTGCTGGCACTGAAGTATATCAAGATAAACCTGCTAACACTTACTGATTCTAATTGTCGATTTAAAACAACAGTGTATATATCTAAAACGTACACAATAGTTGTACTTGCTCTTATTGATTCTAATCGTCGATTTAAAACAACAGTGTCTATATCTAAAACATAGAGGAAAGATATAGAGATAACCCTGCTTGCACTTACTGATACTAATCGTCGTGTTAAAACAAACGTGTTTATTTCTAAAACATACGGGAAATATACCAAGATAACTCTGCTTTTACTGATTCTAATGGGCGATTTAAAACAACAGTGTCTTTATCTTAAACATACGGAAAATGTACCAAGATAACTCGCTCTTATTGAACATAAAATTTTGAGAATAAAACTCAATAACTAGAGTATATCATTTCTGAAGGATCCCAGTGATGAAAGCCTCGTACCTGTTGTTCTCATATTGTTTCATATTTTTTCTTATTAGGGAGAATTTTCAGAGTTACATTTTCCTCAAAATCATTGCATATTGATGTTTTTATTAGGCAGTTTTCAATCGTAATCTTGGCATTTTAGTGTGATTTCTGCCCACGATAGCGGTACAAACACGTAAGGTTAGAAACCCACCTCTAGCACAACTCAAAAAGTCAATTTGGAGCTCTTACTCTAGCCAGGCCTGGTACAATCCAAGACCAGCGGTTTTTCAACTTACTGATTCATAGATGCATTATTGATGTTCGCTCCACAAAGATGTCGGTGGATTGGAGCGGGACAAACAAGTGAATAATTCATCTGAATGAAACTTCTGGCTTAAAAATGAATTTTTTCCTCCATATATTTTGACATTTCATCAGATTGATAAGGAAGCACCCGCTGAAACAGAATGTACTTTAATCGACACAATCAGTTTGTCAAAAATTCAGTGAATATCTGCTTATCAATTTTACAAGCTTCTACTTGAAGCATTAAATTTTGAGCATTATTGTGTTTGTTCAGAGATAATTGTTTTGCCCTTATCCTTCACTTTATGTAAAAGTCTACATGATTTTATAAAAAGAACCAATCTTATTCAAATCAACAATAAGCGCGTATTTTGCCAGGACAAGCCCCCGTCCCTTTTTTTTTTCCATCAAACGAAAAAAAAAAAACTTAAATAAAAAATACATTCCCGCTGTAAAAGTTAAGTGGTTGATGTAACATCCAGATGGGTAGTGTGTGACGACTAAACGCTGATAGTCGTCATGTTTTGTATGAACTAATTATTCTATTACTTCATCACGAATTGTACAGTCGACTCATCAACAAAACTCTACAGGTCCATAGCTTAAGGATGCTTTGCAATAACGAAATTGCTGTAACATAAAATATAATGTACGACAATCATAGATCTTTCTTGAGATATAAATAATATCAAATAACTGTGGTATGGCGTAACCTTAGAAGCTAATACAAGCCATTTAGGTCTATTAGAATGTTGAGTAACTGGTCTCTACCAGTCTGCAGGTATATAAGCCGAGATTCGTTCTTGACAGGACCAGCAGACAGTTGTAGTGATTTAATACAGTCTCATATTTTAGTGGTTTTTTTAACTTTCTTTTTTATTTTTTTTCCAGGGAATATACATCAAACAGGAACTTCAGTGAAGTTAGGTGTGAATATTTCAAGTCCAATAGCGGCACAGCTATGATTGGGGTAAGTACCGACCACTGGGAAATAAATGTTTAAAAAAGATAGAATGAGTTTGAAAATTGTGAGAGGCAGAAATACGGTGATAACGAATAGAGGTGCAGGGTTAGGCAGATTTATAGATTGAGAGAGAGGAAAAAGAAGCAGGATAAGAGAGAGTGAGAGAGGGAGAGAGATACAGAGATAGATAGAAAAATTGAAAGATAGATGGATAGTGGGAGATTTTTATATTTACAGATGATCTTACCTTAGAGTCTCTGCGTGCTACACTTGTGTTTCAAGGAAAGGACGAGGAACAAAAGAAACCCTCGTCCTTCGCTTGAAACATAAGTGTAGCATGTAGAGTCTCTGAGGTAAGATCATCTATAATTAGGAGATAGATAGATAGATAGAAAGAGAGAGAGAGAAAGAGAGAGAGAGAGAGAGAGAGAGAGAGAGAGAGAGAGAGAGAAAGAGAGAGAGGCAACAGAGAATGTCTTTCCTCTCATATTTTAAAATCCTTCATCTGTCTAGGGCATATCTTTGTTTCTGTTCATAGTCTCTCTCTCTCTCTCTTTCTCTCTCTCTCTCTTTCTCTCTCTCTCTTTCTCTCTCTCTCTCTCTCTCTCTCTCTCTCTTCGTATCTTGCGAAAGCTAATGATGCTAAATCCAATTCAACCTGTACATCATAAAATACATACATTATCATGCAGGTAAATTAAATTCGCAGCTACAAAATATCCTCAAGCCAGTGCAACTTTTGTCACTATCTGTGGCAGCTAATAATCATCCTTATAACAAGTTTCTAAAAATTTGTAAAATAGCATAAAAAAAGTTGACAATTAGCTGCTGCCCTATGACAATGGCTGCTGGTTGTGTCCTGCCAGTGTGTGGACCTCACCTGCCTCGCGTCTGCTGCCTTCCTGCTCCTTGCCTGGTCAGAGCTTGTAGCAGCCGGGGACCCGACTCTGGACGCTATCAACATCGACCTGGCCGTGGCGCAGCTGAAGGACACGCTACAGGGTCTCGAGCGGCAGACCACACGAAACAAGCTGGTGGTCAAGGACCTGACCCGTCAGACCTTGATGAACCGCTTCCAGGCAGAGGAGAGGTGTGGTCTCTCTCTTCCCTAGCTACTGTTCAATTCTTCATGTGTAACAAGTCGTCTGCGGTTGGACAGGCTTCTATGAATTTCAAGAAATGCATGATGTCATAAATTTTAATATCTTCATTATGTATTCAATCATTAAAATATACGGATACCTTGTATTTATTATTTCAAATTTTCCTTCTTTCTGTTAGATAATTGGGATATTTGTTTGTCGGATTATTTTTTTGTTTATTTTTCATTTTTTTAATAACTTGATTTTTTTTTCCGATAAATAAGTACCTTCAATTACTTTCTTCTACAAAAATATTCATTTTTTTCTTGCAATAAAAGATGGTTTCTCATTTTTAATGCTGTTTGAAAGGCCTTCTTTTAGAACTTGCGGCCAAATATTTATTTTTGTAACCTTCCTCTCTAACCGAGTCGCGAGGTGGCACTCCACACATATCTCATCTCGGTAGCAATTCAAGGATCATCACAGTTTGAAAAATACATCTATCTAGACAAGGAATGAGAACAAAATGAGAAAGAAAATCCTCATATCAGATAGCTAGAACTAGACAGAGGCATACGTTGTCATCTGTATTTTTAGTATATTAAGTATTTTTATGCATTGGTTTAATGCCCACCAAAGTAAAGAAAGCTATACATCAAAACATCAAAGACTTCTTGCCGCGCCAAAATGCAGCTCATCAAGTTTTTTGTTTCTTCTTTATTCAGCTGTTTCACCTGTTTTCCTTTAATCTTACATTTTTAACAACAGGAAAAATACAATTCATCTATTTTAATAGGCCTACATCTTAATAATTATATACCAATCATTAGTCAAATTTGCAGATATAATTCTGTATACGGTAAGTCTATCTGTATCTTTTCATTTCCAATTTCTGATGTGTAACTAAAAATCGATTACCTATAACTTTGAAACTATTTCGATACGATACTTGATCTCGCTTTTATAATCTTTGCTAGGATCCGCTCGGAGGGCGATTCCGGTATCGTGCAGATTCGATACGATAAACTGGGCTCCAGGAATTACCACCACACGACTTTTATCGGAAAATCGTTTGTGGCCGTGCATGACCACAGTGACACTATCGATACGTGTGGCATGGGCGAGGTTAGTGACCGACCGGTCGATAAGAGCTACGAATACAGCTCATCTTCACGGGTTTAATGGTTTCCATTATTTCGTCCACAGAGCACAGTGGCACAATCTTAAACGCAATATATCTGTCTACGTCAGTATTCTTATTTAAAAAAAATATATCATTTTTTATAGAAAGAGATGTATGTAATTATTTGACTTCTGTTGGTATCGATTTTGAAGTGGATGTAAAGTCTACTTTGCAACACCACATACCCCCCCCCCCCCCCCCCCCCCGAAAAAGATAAAATATAGCAGCCAACATTTACTTATTGTTTCGGGTTTTTTCCATTATTTTATTTTATTTTATCTGATTTTATTTCCCCGTATCACAGTTTATCGGGATTCTGAATGGAGTGGAGTTTCGGACCCGCCACAACGACTACCGTCTGGTGATGCCGTCCCGCACAAGCAAGGCATGGCACGCGTATGATGAGATTCCAACCCCTCCAGTCCCGCAGTCAGTGCTAGACAAACCGAATCTGCAAGTAAGCACATTTTTTTTCATTTTTTTTTTCAGTCAGGGGAAAAGATTTGTTGGGTCTGTGTAGAATACAGCAGACGCTACTTCTATTCTTCTTATTTATTATATGAAAGGTTTTATCCCGCTGCAACTTACTTAATAAATAGTTATTAAAAATACGATTCCGGACGCAGAAAATTATAACGTATCTCGAAAGACTGCAGTAGTACCATTTTTTTCCATTTTAACATAGGAAATCGACTTATCCTGTACTTTGTCGATCTGTTTTTTAAATCCTTTTAAACGCTCATTAGAAGCCTGTGAATTTTTCGCATAAAGCGCATCATAATGCACTGTCTTGCTGGAGTCGGTAGCCTTGTAGTATTCAAACCTACATGATGATGAATGTTTTTTTTTTAATCTTTTAATAGGTTTGGATTCATCAAAAGTAGTAAACTATTCTTATTGAAAGAGGGAGCTATTCACTCCACACTCTTCTGTCCCTATCACTTCTGTCGAGAAACATTCCTGATGTAAGCGCTGAAACTTTCGAGATAAAGATATCTCTCTCTTCTGTCGAAAAACATTCCTGATGTAAGCGCTGAAACTTTCGAGATAAAGATATCTCTCTCTTCTGTCGAGAAACATTCCTGATGTAAGCGCTGAAACTTTCGAGATAAAGATATCTCTCTCTTCTGTCGAAAAACATTCCTGATGTAAGCGCTGAAACTTTCGAGATAAAGATATCTCTCTCTTCTGTCGAGAAACATTCCTGATGTAAGCGCTGAAACTTTCGAGATAAAGATATCTCTCTCTTCTGTCGAAAAACATTCCTGATGTAAGCGCTGAAACTTTCGAGATAAAGATATCTCTCTCTTCTGTCAATCAGCACCTTATCCCGAGACAAGCCTCGGTAAATTTATAGAATAATCTTCAACAAGTATTGCTGAAAGTAAGTTCCTTCTGCTTTTAAAATGGACCTTAGAAATATTGGTTATCGTTGTCCTACCAATCCCAAAAGTATTGTGTGTGATGATTTTTCATATTTTACTGGCCTCACTTTATGTTTTAAATAGGAACAAATTTTGGAAATGAGGGAATACTTCAGAGCTTTTCGAGATCAAAACATAACTCATCGAGACTACCGGCCACATTTCAGGTGAGGCAAGTTCTGTAACAACAACGCTAGTTATGTATGTAAAAGCAGGCTGAAGAGATTCTCTCTCTCAATCTCTCTCTCTCGCTCTCTCTCTCTCTCTCTCTCTCTCTCTCTCTCTCTCTCTCTCTCTCTCTCTCTCTCTCTCTCTCTCTTTCTCTCTCTCTCTATCTCTCTCTCCATCTAGTAGATCCGGATAGCTCAGTGGTTAAGTGCCTGGTCTTGTCTCGGCAAGGCGATGGGTGCCGCATCGGGGCGCAGGTTCGATCCCTGTTCATTCCATCTGTTGTAATGTTTTCACGTCTTTCGTCTTATTTGTCGGTCTCGAGCTAGATCTAGGTTTCTGGTTGATTTTTCTATACCTCTCTCTATCTATCTATCTCTTCTGGTCTCTCTTTTTCTCATTCTCTCTATCTATCAATCTATCTAAATTTCTATCTCTACATCACTCTCTTTCTCTCTGTATCGCTCTCTCTGGTTCCGATTCTCTTAAATTTCTTTTTTTTCCACACCGAAGCTCTACATTTTTCTATTCTTTTTGTCACACGAAAGCCTAAAAATGCTTAGTCAACAAAATACAGTTAAATAAGATAACGACTGAACAAATACTTATACTGGAACACGATCTATTACGAATGGTGATAAATAATGTTTTTCTCTGTGGTACTGTTATTTGGTTTCTGATTATGACCATTGTGTGAGCTTGTTATGCTTTCAGATTACATGATTCCGCTCCTAGTCTATTTTGGTCTTATGGCAGAATAGTCACAGACTTCAAAAAAAAAAAAAATCCTGAAAATTAGACTATTTCCAGACAGTTTATGTGTTTTCGCGTTTTCACTCCACAGGCCTGTCCTGGCCTACCTCGAGGGGGCGTGGACGGTCAGCGCTGCGGACACGATCGAGGAGAGCTTTGATAGTGACCGCCACAGACTGGACGCAAACTCCTGGTTTGACATGCAGGAGAGAGTAAGTCTCGCTAGAAACATCGCAAACGATCCTATTTACTGGTTTCATGCCCACACTTCCTGTGTGTGGACTTTACAAACGTCTGTCAGAGATGTCCACAATGATCTTCTGTTCTGGTTTCATGTCCACACTTCATGTGTGTGGACTTTACATACATCTGTCAGAGATGTCCACAATGATCTTCTGTTCTGGTTTCATGTCCACACTTCCTGTGTGTGGACTTTACATACATCTGTCAGAGATGTCCACAATGATCTTCTGTTCTGGTTTCATGTCCACACTTCATGTGTGTGGACTTTACATACATCTGTCAGAGATGTCCACAATGATCTTCTGTTCTGGTTTCATGTCCACACTTCATGTGTGTGGACTTTACATACATCTGTCAGAGATGTCCACAATGATCTTCTGTTCTGGTTTCATGTCCACACTTCCTGTGTGTGGACTTTACATACATCTGTCAGAGATGTCCACAATGATCTTCTGTTCTGGTTTCATGTCCACACTTCCTGTGTGTGGACTTTACATACATCTGTCAGAGATGTCCACAATGATCTTCTGTTCTGGTTTCATGTCCACACTTCATGTGTGTGGACTTTACATACATCTGTCAGAGATGTCCACAATGATCTTCTGTTCTGGTTTCATGTCCACACTTCCTGTGTGTGGACTTTACATACATCTGTCAGAAATGTCCACCATGATCTTCTGTTCTGGTTTCATGTCCACACTTACTGTGTGGACTTTACATAGATCTGTCAGAGATGTCCACAATGATCTTCTGTTCTGGTTTCTTGTCGACCCTTCATGTGTGGACTTTACTTAGATCTGTCAGAAATGTCTACCATGATCTTCTGTTCTCGTTTCTTGTCGACCCTTCATGTGTGGACTTTACTTAGATCTGTCGGAGATGTCCATTATGATCTTCTGTTCTGGTTTCATGTCCAGACTTCGTGTGTGTTGACTTTATATCGATCTGTCAGAGATGTTCACAAACATCCGTCCACACTTCGTGTGTGTGAACTTTACATAGATCTGTAAGAGATGTCCACAAAGATCTTCTGTTCTGGTTTCATGGCAGCACTTCCTGTGTGTGGATTTTACACAGATCTGTCAGAGATGTCTACAATGATCTTCTGTTCTGGTTTTATGTTCGGCCCCTCCAATATGTGCACTGTATTTAGACCCAGCACAACAATCCAAAACAACCTTCTGTCACATTTTGATATTGTACCATTTCAATGTGTGAACTTTACTTAGATCTGTTAAAGATATCCCCAAAGATCTTCTGTTTTAAATATGATGTTCTACCATTCTAACGTCTGAATTGGTTTTCGATCTGTTAGAGATGCCCCCAAAGATCTTCTGTTTTATATATAATGTTCTACCATTCTAACATCTGGATTGGTCTCCGATCTGTTAGAGATACCCCCAAAGATCTTCTATTTTATATTTGATGTTCTACCATTCTTACGTCTGAACGTGTCTCAGATATGTTAGAGATACCCCCAAAGATCTTCTGTTTTATATTTGATAGATGTTCTATCATTCTAACGTCTAAACTGGTCTCAGATCTGATAGAGATGTCACCAAGTATCTTCTGTTTTATTTTGATGCCTTACCATTCCAATGTCTGAACTTCACTCAGATCCGCTACACCTCCACTGTGGGCACCAAAGATCCAGACGAGAATTTCGCCAATCTACCAACCAGTATAATCGGAATCAACCCGGAAACGGACGAACCCATTTATGTCCAATGGAATTATCGCATATTGGGATGGCCGATTGACCTTCCCGATCTACCTACGAAATATATGAAATTCGTGAGTCTATGGTACTCTAAAACCTAGAGTAACTTTTTGAATAACTTTCTCGCATTATGATATATAATTTTCGAAAGCAGAGATAATAGACCAAGAACAAAATTTTCAAGATCATTTACATTTTATAGTATAATTCAAAATGAAACTCTCCTTTTTTATGTTTACATGTGTTGACATTATGTATGCACTCATAATTATGTATATATTGATTGTAAAAACCACATTTAGAAATATTATTTTCTCACTATGTTCCACGTGTCTACACCCTGCGGAAATGCAATCTCCAAGAGCAAAAACTTAAACCATACGGACAGTCACGGATTTGAGTCAGAGGACCCATTTTGGCACATAACAATAGAACTAAATGTTTTAAATAATCTGAAATTCTATTGAACAATGTCTGTTGTAGCGCATTTTGATACTTTGCGATTATAAAGGTAGAACTGGTTGTAATGATACATCTCGCTTGTGAAGGAACTCGGGTTTTTTTTTAATCGGTACGTGGCGCTTATAAAGGAACACTGGCTGTATTGATAGGTCTCGTTTATAAAGGAGCACTGGCTGTATTGATAGGTCTCGTTTATAAAGGAGCACTGGCTGTATTGATAGGTCTCGTTTATAAAGGAGCACTGGCTGTATTGATAGGTCTCGTTTATAAAGGAGCACTGGCTGTATTGATACGCACGGCTTGTCGTTGCAACGTAAAAACATTAGAAAATCTTTGCAACCTTCACCTTCTACTGCTAAGATTTCTTGTTAAATTCCTTTGGGCCGGCACAGTAATATTCATTTTTTACATGGATTCACTTTGCAAAGTCATCGGCATGGTGTGTGCAGAAATGTGATGTTTTTCTGTAATATGCGAGATGGAATAATATTGTCAAACGAGTATCTTGAGCTAGCGTTAACTTTTTCAAGCTCTCTTGCCGAAATACAACGCCTAGACGTTTGGGTAAATTCTACTGTATTAAGAGACTGAATGAGAATAGTATGAAATGGCTTTGGAATTATTTTCTGATTTAAAAGATATTTGGAAGAGTTATACCCTATTTAACTCGGTAGCTTCGAAAAGAGCAAATAAATTTAGATATCACGCGTGTACAATTATGTAACAAGTAAAAGTTGATCAATTAAAAAAAAAGTTCAGCTCACTATATTTTCACAGCAGTCCTTTAGAGATAGGTAATATCTATACTCCTTAATGTAAGGGATTAAACAGCTGTCACCGCGAGTTTCACTAACACTGAGCCAGTGTCTCTCCCACCCAGGAGGACGACCTGATGGTCAGGTATCCTAGAGGCTACACCCTGGAAGATGCCAGAGACCACAGGACTGCCCATTTCAGGTTTGACGAGAAGGATATGCCAAGGTATGGCTGTTAAGATGTGACACAACGTTGCATTTAGGATTATACATTGAGACTGGTATGACAAACCTATTGAGCTCAATATTCTTTTTTTTCCTCTTGGATATCTACTATTTGCTAAATTTTTATTTTAACCAATCCATGTATTGCAAAAATGTTAGTTTCCAAAAAAAAAAACTGTTACATAACTATATCCCTCACAAGATTTTACGTCTACACAAGTCTATACATTACGTGATGTATATGAGTCGAAGTAATTATTTACCTCTTTCCACATTACATAAACGAGTAATTACATGTGTGCTTTGCCTTTTTATTTCTAATATGCCCGACTTTCTAAAAATGTAGAACAGGTCTCAGTTTAAATTGTTGACAACGGGTTACATCAAACAACAAATAAATCAACCCCTCAGACTTTTCACGTCATTTTTAAAACAAAATCAAGTAGTTTTTTTTCTAAGTCATTATACTACCAGTCACAAATGTTTTAACTAATCAATGTGTGTCTGCAAATGCGACTGTTTTGTGCACAGATACACAGTTGGTGAAACACTGCTGGACAAGATAGTATCTAAAATCCCTGGTCAGTATTGATGTCACTAGACATTTCTATCACCACTTGTCAAACCCTAAACCGAATCGCTTTTTGTTCAAGCCTTCTGCTAGCATGAATTTACGAAAAGAGTTTCACTTTGCCAAAATCATAAATATTCATTCTGTTTTCGCTTCTTACGATAGATTTTGTAAAAATGATATTTCTTTAATTAATCATGTCTTGAATTATGCCAAGGTGTAATTTTCTTTGATGAAAAAAAAAACATATCTAATTTGTGTCACCCTAGCTTCTTACCTAATTATCAATCATTTTTTTTACCTGTCTATCTTTTTTATCTATTGATCTAGTTATAAATCCACCCATTGTTCTATTGAACCAGTTATTTTGTTACTTGTTATAAAACCTTAAGGAAAATGATAGATTCAAAATTCGGAACCCATCTTTTCCCCACGGTCCTGTAGGTAAAGACAACATCCCTGACCTTCTGACTGACGACATCTTCGGTAACAACCTGTACCACGAGGGGTTCAACAACCTCACCCTCCTGAACCTGGGCTACTACAACCACTGGTTCAAACACAACCGCCCAGGAGCCATGGGAACCTCGGTAAATGCTTTTACGCGTGTGTCAGTCTGTCTGTATGTCTGTTTGGGCGGCTGGCTGTCTGGCTGTAATTTTTGTCTGTCTTTTTTTTAGGGTTATCAACGTACAACATTCATTTGAATCACAACTACATCCATCAAATTTTACAGGTTGTATATATTTCAAAAAGTATCTCGGTTTTTAATTTTTTTATTTTTTAATTATACAAATGTTAGTCTCTCATTGTTATTTTTCCACCACTCATAATTCATATCTCTTCTCATTATTTTCTCTTTATTCGCCTTCTTCCTTTACACCCTCCTCCTCTTCCCCCCCCCACCCCACCACCACCCCCAGGTTGTACTCCGCGGTTTCTCGGACGCCAACACATACGTGGCCTACAACACGCAGCCTCGAGTTGCGCCTCTGAGCTTTACCTACTGCGCCAAGCGGATGTGTAACTCTGTGGACACCCGAGTGTCATGGATGGTCCCTATAGAGGTCATCTACTTGACCCCTCTGATGACCTGGAACCCATACAACATTCGCATGCAGGAGGTAAACACAAACATACAACTTTCGCATGCAGTTGGTAAAAACAAACATACATCATTCGCATGCAGGAAATAAACATAAACATACAACATTCGCATGAAGGAGGTAAACACAAACATACAACATTCGCATGCAGGCGGTAAACACAAACATACAACATTCGCATGCACGAGGTAAACACAAACATACTACATTCGAAGGAAGGAGGTAAACACAAACATATAACATTACAGGAGGTTAACACAAACATACAATAATTATACGCATGTAAGCACAAAGCATACAACATTGGCATGCAGGGGTAAACATAAAACATACAATATACGCATGCAAAAGGTAAATACAAACATACAACATTCGCATGCAGCAGGTAATCATAAAACATACATCACTCGCACGCAGGAGGAAAACAATGCCGTGTAAAACTGAAGGAAGAAAAAGAAGAAAAAAAATTTTTTTAATTGTTTTTTTTTTTTTTTGTGTGTGTGATTTTTTGTGGCATTAAAAATGTTCTGAGAATTAAAAAATAGCTCTCAACTGACTAGCTATTAAAATGTCAAAAGATCAATGTTTCATAACAGCCTTATATTTGAACTTCAAATCTCTGCTTATCTAAATTATAATCTTAATCCTCTATCTATCTCTTCCAATCTATCCAACACTAACTTTATCAGTTTACTTATATATCTGTATATTTATCTATCTGTATCTCTGTGTTTATGTTTTCATATAATTTCAGACCTTTCTCTTTCTATCTCTCAGTCTATCGATCTATTTATGAACTTACCTATCTATCCTTCTATCTATTATATATTTATCACTCTATATATCTCTAAATTTATCAACAGTCCATCTATTTATATTTATCTAATTATCTATCCATAAATCCATCCAACCATCTATCTATCCATCTATTTATCTATCTATCTATCTATATATATGTATATATATATCTATCTATCTACCTATCTATCTATCTATCTGTCTGTCTATTTACCTATCTATCTATCTACCTAACTATCTATCTATCTACCTATCTATCTATCTATCTATCTATCTATCAATCTGTCTGTCTGTCTATCTATCTATCTATCTATTTATCTATCTATCTCTCTGTCTATCTACCTATCTCTCTATCTATATGTCTATCTATCTACCTATCTATCTATCTGTCTGTCTATCTACCTATCTATCTATCTCCCTATCTATCTATCTATCTATCTATCTGTCTGTCTATCTACCTATCTACCTATCTATCTATCTACCTATCTATCTATCTATCTATCTATCTGTCTGTCTATCTATATATCTATCTATCTACCTATCTATCTATCTATCAACCTATCTATCTATCTATCTATCTGTCTGTCTATCTACCTATATGTCTACCTATGTATCTATCTATCTATCTACCTGTCTATCTACCTATCTATCTGTCTATCTATCTACCTATCTATCTATCTATCTATCTGTCTACCTATCTATATATCTATCTATCTAACTACCTATCTATCTATCTATCTACCTATCTATCTATCTATCTATCTATCTATCTATCTATCTATCTATCTACCTATCTATCTATCAACCTATCTATCTATCTATCTATCTATCTACTTACCTATCTATCTATCTATCTATCTGTCTGTTTATCTACCTATCTATCTATATATCTATCTATATTTATACCTATATATCTATCTACCTATCTATCTATCTATCTATCTATCTATCTATCTATCTGTCTATCTATCGACCTATCTATCGTTCTAACCCTCCTCGCATCACCCAGTCGCACCATGCAACCCTCGACTCTCACCTTCTCTCCTCTTCAACACCGACTTCTCCTTGGATGTTCTGGACTAGGGCCGGAACCACAAGGCTTTCCCGGCCAAGTATGCTGAGTCCCCTAACAGAGACGGAAGTAACCACCCAGACAAAGCGTTTAACGGAACCAACTTCCGGAACTTCTATCGGACACCTTCCGGTGAGACTTGTTTGGAAGATGCAGGAGCAGGAAGTGTTGTGGTAGTTACTGTAGAAATACTTAATACAACATTCAGATAAAGGTAGAGATGACTGACAGCTGTTGATGTCGATGTCATTTTTAAACGATTTTTTCTAGTTGCTCACCTTGCTCTTCTGTTGTGAGAAAAAAAAATGCAAGAAAATATTTGCTTCAATTTTTTTACTTAGATACTTTGACCTTTTTAGAAGTCACGATTTACCTTTGACCTCCACACAGACTTTTACGAGAATGTAGAGGGCAACGAGGACCCCGCGGACACGGCGAAATCTGGTGTCTATGTCTTGGATCAGCAGGTTCGTCACAGTCGGATAGCTTTGTGAAACAAATGGGTAAAAAAAACATTTCTTTAATTATGATTTCCAATGACGGTTACACGTGGAGTCATTGCAGTTAGATTTAACTCATGTTGCTGACTGCTGCCTCTTCCAAACGTTAAAACCAGGACAAAAAAGATAAATTTTCGCTGGAGATAATTAATCTTGACAATCTAGTATATTACCTCATAATTCGCTACAATTTAAATCTAAATTATAAGAGATTTTTTCTATATAATAAAACGGTTTTCATGAAAACAAAATCTCGTCGATCAATTTCAGCATCTAGATGATTATTTAGCAAAACCTGTAGAATCTATATATGCGATATTTTGTGGATATAACTAAAATGTTTTTTTTTTTTATTAACCTTCCGTTGATGGCCTTTTTTACAGTTATGAAATAGAAGAAGTGATTTTTCAATATCCCTAAGCTAAGAATACACCAAAGAACATAAATACCAACATTTTTCCTTCGCTGTACCCACTTTTTGTTCACCTCCTCTTCGCCTGTGTGTAGGGCACCATCCGGCGGTGCGAGGCCAGTGGTGTGTTCCTGAAGACCCCGATGATCCCGGGGGTGGGTCGGATCCGACTGCGCTACCCCATAGCTCCCATCCACCAGTATGGGAGCCCTGTGTGGAAGGAGCTGAACGCCTTCAAGGACACCTTCAGAGATTACGTCAACTCGGTCAAGGTCGAGGCCGTTACTTTCGAGGCAAGTTCCGAAACGCTGATAGTGATTACTTATTGTTACTATATATAGCGCTTCGGCCCTGATTTTGAGGCAAGTTCCGATACGAAGATAGTGATTACTTATTGTTACTATATATAGCGCTTCGGCCCTGATTTTGAGGCAAGTTCCGATACGAAGATAGTGATTACTTATTGTTACTATATATAGCGACTCGGCCCTGATTTAAATTAAAACGTAGGTTTCATTCAGATTTCATGGCCTCGCAGGTTATATAATTATTTAAATAGTATTCTAGACTATGGCATTAAGGGAAAATCTGCAACCCTGAACTTTCTCGCTCTATACAGAGCCGTTCTGAAGCTCCAGTATACGACTATGTATGTCTGACTTTAATTGTGACTAGAGAAAAATTACATCACCAAGCATCATATTTTTTCATTGATTCATACAAATGGATATTAATCCTTTTGCGAGGATCTAGATTACAAACGGTTCTACTGCTACATACTACTACTACTACTACTACTACTACTACTACTACTACTACTACTACTACTACTACTACTACTACTACTACTACTACTACTACTACTACTACTACTACTACTACTTACTACTACTACTACTTACTACTACTACTACTACTTACTACTACTACTACTTACTACTACTACTACTACTACTACTACTACTACTACTACTACTACTACTACTACTACTACTACTACTACTACTACTACTACTACTACTACTACTACTACTACTACTACTACTACTACTACTACTACTACTACTACTACTACTACTACTACTACTACTACTACTACTACTACTACTACTACTACTACTACTACTACTACTACTACTACTATTGCTGCTTCTTCGCCTCCCCAATTTTTACACGGAATGTATTATCGCATTGATAAATAGACGAGAGTTTACTATTTCTTCTAGAAAAATAAAACATACAACATCTTCATCACATCCTTAAAGCCTCCATCTCTCTTTTCTGTGCGCGCAGATGTCTCCAGCCTCTGCCTCTTATGGGTCCCACACCCACATGTTCATCATTACTGGTGAGCAGTACAGGCAGCTGAGAGCAGGGTCCAGTCTCAAGGTGGGTAAACAGATCTTTTCTATGATGCTCAGAAGTTTTCCATAAGCGTACCTTGGAGAAGATTATGTTCTAAAACATGGACGTGAAATGAAACAAAAAATGTTCCTTTTTTTAAAATATTAAGGAGCATACTTTTGTCCTAAAGTTTGATTCATATCACTTTTGCATTTTTATCGGGTTTTTTTTTCCAAAATCTTTCCTCATTTGTATGACCTTTCTATTTTGCTTTTTCCTCTCAGTCCTTCTCCCCAATGAGCTTTTTTATCTCATTTACAGTTTTGGTATCTACCTTTTTTCCTATGTTTACCAATCAAATTTCAATGAAGCATTATCTCTATTTTACCAATTTGTTGTCATTTTCAGACTTTATCTGTCTGCCTCTCTCTCTCTTTCTCTCTCTCTCTCTCTCTCTCTCTCTCTCTCTCTCTCTCTCTCTCTCTCTCTCTCTCTCTCTCTCTCTTTCTCGTTCTATCTATCTATCTATCCATCTCTCAGTGTCTCTCTTTCTTTCTCATTCTCGATCTCTCTCTTTCTATATATATATATATATATATATATATATATGTCTGTTTTTCTTACTCTCTCTTTCTTTATAGGTTTACCAAGCTGCTGCTGTATATCATCAACTCTATCTCTGTCTGTCTGCCAGTTTGTCTGTGTTTTTCTCCCTCTTTCTCTTCCTACCCCCTCCCTCTCTCTCCCTCTCTATTACTCAACCAGCACTATCAATCAACCGGCGGCAATCTTCTACTCCAGGTGGAGACCACCCAGGCGTTCGCCCACACGCACAGCCTCATCATCATATACAACAACAACAGCGGCAGGTTCGAGTACTCCAGGTGTGGCAGGAAGGCCAGGTGCCGCGACGAGCACGGTATTCTCCTCAACATCGTCTCCAGCAGCCTGGAAGACTGATGTAGTTACTACATCGTCTCCAGCAGCCTGGAAGACTGATGTAGTTACTACATCGTCTCCAGCAGCCTGGAAGACTGATAATAGTTACTACATCGTCTCCAGCAGCCTGGAAGACTGATATAGTTACTACATCGTCTCCAGCAGCCTAGAGGAGTGATATAGTTTACACATCTTCTTAGCTCGATAAGATGAGCAGTGACGCCACTGCTAGTCATGCTGATCAAAATCTGTTCCATAATTTATTTACGCTAAACATACTCGGCCTTAGTTCCTTCAGTGTACATGTCAACATTGAAAATAACCTTCTATCAAGTAATACAACATTAATTATAATCATTTTTTTCTCTGATTTTGCAATGAGAACCTGATTTCACTGGAGTATCCTTATTGCTACTTTGCTTAGAGGAATCACAGTGATACTCTGTCTAAAGTAGCCTCGTTGATTTTTTGTTTAGAGTATCATCAATCAGGAGTAGCCTCGACAATACTTTGTCTGGAGTAGCCCGGATGATACTTTGTCTAAAGTTGGATCAATGATACTTCGATTATTAATTGCCTCAAATTATGTAGCCTCGATCATAATTTGTCTAGAGTAGCCAAGGTTATACTTTACCGTGAGTAGCCTCGATCATACTTTGTCTCGAGTAGCCTCGATCATTATTTGTCAAGAGTTGCCTGATGATATTTTGCTAGAGAAGCCTCGAAGATTTTTTGTTTAAAGTAGATTCGATGTTACTGTGTCTAAAGTAGCCTCGATAATTCTTTGTCTAATCTTAAAATGTATGTAGCTCCGATGATACTTTGTGTAGAGTAGCCTCCACGATATTTTTCTGGTGTAGCCTCGATGATACTTTGTCTAGAGTAGCCCGGTGTAGGATAGCGATACCCATCCATTCCAGTATTTATACCTCTATAGAGCTGGTAAAGCTTAAATACTAACATTTATCCAACCAGTTTGAAAACATAGGAACCCATAGTGAAAATCATTCGAAATGTTTCGAGAATTGTTCAAGGCAAGGTCCAGCTAAGACTTCGAGTGACCAATGTCCTAAAAATTGGTACTTTTTCTCACGCTCATTACATTATTATTTCACTGTGTAAGGTGATTGGGATACGTATGTCCATGAGGAGTTTGGCGATAACATGCTGAATAATAAAATTTCATAAATTAACAAAAAAAATCAACGTTACGTCTCTTATTTGTAACAGTATACAAAAACGTGTGCGTGTTAACATGTATGAGGTATAATATGAACGAAAATGAATTGTTTGAACATATTTCCTGGGATGGTATCGAATAGTGTGTTATGGTTTGTTTGATATGACATGGTGTGTTATGGTTTGCATAGTATGATATAGTGTGTAAGTGTTTGTGTTCTATGGCATAGTGTCTCATACTTTGCGTGTTTGATACTGTGTAGTTTTGTATGGTTGGTATTGTGTGGTGTGCAGTAATGTGCTTTGGCCTGCTGTGGCATGGTGTTATTGGTATTTTGGTATTGTGTGGTATGGTCTTGTAGGGTTTATATAGTATAATAGTAATGTATAGGATGGAATATTATTGTATGATCTATAGTATACTTAATATTTTCTGAAGAAGAAGAATCCGAAATTTAAAGCATTTTGGAGATTTTTGAGAAAATTATATCAGATTGTGAAAGACACATCAAAAGTTCCGAAACACACAGAAGTAATGAACAAGGTAGAGGGTGGTGCTTTAATATGTTTATTGGTGTTGTTGTCTTTGTGTAATTTAGACAGAGGTTTGTGCGAAATAATTATCAATATCAGTGTTCAGTCATATTAGGAAAAAACTTTTTAACAAAAAAATACGCTTTGTTAGAGTTCGTAACCTACCCATCAGATTTTAATAGGACATAAGGCAATTGGTATCCAAAATGTTTAAACGCCTTACAAAATCTAGTAACAAAAAGCACCATGAAGAATGCTCCTCAAATTCGAAATCTCTTTAACAAGGTCATTCTTACATAATTTAGCAAAACTATACTATGCGCACTGTAAAATTTGTTTTGCTGTTTGACAAATCTATAGGAATTTTAACAACTTATAATAAGTTCAAAATCTTACTCTCCAAAAAAAAAAATTGCTTAAAATGGCAGTAGATCGAAAACCATACGTAAATTGTTACGAATAGAATGAAGAGAAACACTTTGCTGCTTCAGAGAACGATCTAAAGAACTCCTATCTAGCGTTCATTACGTTCAATTGTTTTTTTTTATAAACCTTTAATCACAAAGATTTTAATGACCATTCAAAATCAAATGTTTCTGCTGCAGCCTGACCTCAGTCATAACATCGACAAGATAAACTTTAACCTTTTGATGCACGTCATTAATTACAGCCTTTTCCCTCTGTGAGGACACAACGTGTAATTTATGTGTACACAATTATTTCAAAAGTCAGTGATTTATTTAATCTGGAAAAGTAGAATGTAGAAGACATCATTCTATAATTCAATGTTATCAAGGCAGATCCGTTTCTGTCTAGGCTGCAGACTTCAGGACTTTAGAGAACAGAACAATAATATATTGATCGAGCTGCGGGAAATACAACTTGAAGTATTGTTTTTATCCAAAAGTTAAGTCCATAATAGGGAACAAGTTTTCATGTGAATTGCCACAGTACTGCAAGTTAAGTTACGATAAACCAAAACGAAAAACTCACATATTTAACTATTCAACAAATACTGTTTTAAGCAATTACACCATACTTCACGATTTCTTTTCTATTCTACAAAATCTGTATTTAGTTATTCTAGTACTTGTTTTTTGAAGGACGGAACATTTTCGATGCGATATATATTATGATATTATTATATTGATCATCCAAAGAAAAAAAAACCACATAATTATTGACATGCTCTTTAAACAGATATAACTAAAAGTTGTTAAACTATACTGAACACAAGTAACATAATGTATTCTTCTTTGAGCATAAATATTATAGTTTGAAAAAAAAATATCTTAATCATGCATGCCAATAATATACTCAATAGACTCTCAATTTACAGACAAAAATTGCTAGGGACACAAATTTGGGGTGGCCTGGATTTTTCAGGCTTATGTCGGAAATTACTGTTTTGAGCTATTGGGCTTCAAACATAAAAAAAAAAATCAAATTTTCAAGATTTCCCACTTTTTAGCTTCTTCTAAACTATCAACCATTTTGCTATCTTGTCAAAAGTGTCAAAACACAAAACAAACTTTAACTATGCTTTATGGTGTTTTGTAAAGATAATTGCAACCCTGCATGGAAACTTACACTTTCCCTAACTTTCAACACGTTTTTCTCAGTTTCTCATTCCCCAGCCTTGTGTTAAGTTTTGGGTCATATCTCAGCCAAATGCTAACATATTCTAAAAAATTCAACTGCTTTATGCAGCAAATTTGTTGGGCTTTCAAAACATATGTTTCTCACAATTCGTTCGATCTAGCCATTGAGACTGAAAATTGCAGGCCACCCCACAAATACATTCGGTGCCGTCATCAATTCAGAGATTGTCTCCATAATTTTGGTCAATCCAAGGTTTGTATTGAACATGTATAGACATGTAAAAATATGATGGGATTCAAAAGGCAAATCTGTAGCGTAGAAAACATAATTATAAACATAGGAGGATGGACACATCTCTAACAGTTTGCCATGGACGTGCCAAAACATTGAAAATTTTGAAGCTATTAATACCATTCGCATCTGCTTTTGAGAGTGACAATCATGTCCCACACAATATTCAACTTTTTCTTTACCTTTTTTATTGGGTCTGTGGAACCGAAGCAGTGTATGTTATTTCACACAACGCTTATATCGTGCGGATCCAGGATACAGCATGATGAGACGTCATCATCTTTTGCTTGTATCGGTTCATCTTAAATATCGTAATTAGAATTTGAATGTAACCTACAATAGAATTGCTTTTGGTTTCTTTCTTCAAAAAAGTATCCGCAAAGATTCTTTTGCATATTGTATCAAAGCTTACTTCATTCTACAGCGTGTATCTGCATGTCGCCATATTGTATAAATTATATCTCATAATAAAACGGTTCACAGTTTTTACAAGCTTGGTTACGACTGAAATATGAAAATTTTGTGAGTGTCAGTGCTAACTTTTTATAATTCTCTCTGAAAACAATGGAATCGTCGCAATTAGAAAAAAATCTAAAAAAAAAATCAATCTAAGATTTATGATTTATTCAAGAGAAAAGTAGGGGAAGTCTCTTTAAGGATAATCTGACGATTTAAAAAGGTGTCATTCAGTCTTAAAGATAAAAAAAATGCACCAGTATGAAGACACACCGGTAAGAATGCACAGTATGAGAACATACTCATAATGAAACACCAGGGAGAATTCACACAGGGAAAGACCAGTGAAAATTCATACAGGGAACACCAGTAAAACACCAGTGAAAACTCACACAGGGAAACACCAATGATAATTCAAGTGAGGACACCAGCAGGTAAACATTAGGGAGAGCTCACACGGAGAAACACCAGTAAGAACTCACACAGGGAAACACCAGTAAGAACTCACACAGGGAAACACCAGTAAGAACTCACACAGGGAAACACCAGTAAGAACTCACACAGGGAAACACCAGTAAGAATCCACACAGGGAAACACAAGTGTGAACTTATATAGGGAAACACCAATGAGAACACAAACAGGGAGTCACCACAGAAACTCACATTAGGAAACACCCTTGAGAATTCAAACAAATTAGAACACACACGGGTAATGACTAGCACAGAGGTAAAGAAAACAGGTCAGAACTTACATGGGTTATCTTTCACAGGTCATCTTCTTCTTAGGTTTTAACTTACACAGGTGATATTCTACAATAGGTTATAACTTACACATATTATAATCTTGCACAGGTGATAATTATATAGGTTACAGTTTACACAGATTGTAAAGATCAGTATAATCAGTCCGATTAGTTTCCAGCATCCCTTAAAATGCCAAACCTTGTCTTGCTATAATTTGCCTGTACCATTGTTTTCATTTTTACCCACCAGCTGTTTATGTGTAGAACAAATTGTTAATATATCTTCAATAAAAAAAATTGCGACTAGGTGCTGACGTCTGGTTTTATTTAACAAGTCGGCTTGATACCGCACGAATCTACCTGGAGATTCGTATAAAGGGTTTGCACGAAAAAGAAATACTAAAGGGGAAACAAATCGATGAGAATATACCGTCTGTCCAGCACATCAATAGCCTCCCCGAGAATGAGCTGAAAGCTACCAATCAAAAACATATCTGCCATTTTATACATTCTGAATCAGCTTAAAATGCTCATAGTCAGTACTTTTTCAATGATATACAAAAGTATGTTCCATATCATGCTACATGCATTATTGCAATCTTACGGTCAACTGAAAGAATGAATATTTGTTGACAATGCAGTCAAACTAATGTGTGCATCATGATACAGCCTAAATCTTATGTTCGCAAGTTCAAATGAAATTTGTGCATCGTGCGATCCTCTACCAATCGTAAAGGAAAGCAGCATGTGGTATTGCAGTAAAGAACAATTATATGCTTTATACAGTCTAAGTGTGCTTACAAACAATCTTGCATTATAAATATATAAGAAATATATTGCTTTCTATGGGCAATAGGGAGTCAAATTACATTGTGTGAAATGACGTCGAAATAGAACCTCTGATAATATGTGCGAAAATCTTAAAACTAAAACACACAAAGGTCTGGTGGTTGTGGCAGGCTGATAAAGAGAGAAAAAAAGAGTAGCAGCGGCAGGGCTGTATCTCAGAACAATTTATAACAAATTTCAGAGAAATAGATTTATCATAGCAGTCTGGTATGATTTGTACTTTAAAATAAAAAAAAAAACGATAAACATTATTTCATAGAATGATTAGTAAACCTTCATTATGGTGGCTACCTCAACGTACAAAAAAAATCCTGTTGTTTCGAAATCTCAAACTATCAGATGTGGCTCTCGATTCTATGTACTAAGCATGTTTTAAAAGAAATCATGGAAGGACGAAAACCATATTGGAACCAGGCAACGCAACATAAGAAAATGTATCTTTTCAATTTATCGACATAAGGGTCAACACTTTAGCGCTTGGTGTAATCAAATTTGATTCAGTGAGTTTGAGTTGCTCTGGAAGTAAATTGAAAATTTAAAAAAAAAACAAAAAAAAAAGAAAACTGAAATTTTGTGGTAATTCAGCAAAGAACCTATTCTAAACCTCTATCCCGTTACGTGTTCTGAGGCAGCAAGAGGTTTACCCAAACAAAGCAATCAGTAGTCATGAAAAACCATGTGATACAAACAACGTGGTTACGTGCAGAAGACAGAGTGAAAAATCTACAAATCACAAGCTACGGCGGCCCTGTTTGCTACAACTTTTCCCCTCTGAGGTCTAGCTGGAACACGTGACACCCCCTTCAGGCCTTGGGGTGAAATGCTTCGGTCACAGCACGTTCGCCAGTTGATCAATCGGAGAGGCAGTTGACTGAATATCACGTGACACTGAATCACCGGAAACTGTTGTGGAAGGTTGTTCCGGTCTCTGGTCAAGTGTGTAACTGTTGCACAGCGTGAACCAGGTCTGGCACGGTAGAGACATTTAGAAAATATAACTGTGCAATTTCTAGGAAATTCCAACACTTGAATCTAAAACAAAATGTGATATATTTCCTCATGCAAGTCAAATATATCATTTTGCATTCTCTCCAGTATATGACTTTAAAAAATTCTGAAATGAAACCTCATCAAAAGAAAATAGCTTAAAATCTGTAACAAAAGAAGCGCACTATCTAATCCTTTTGTTAGAAACGTCACGGATTGAAATGAAACAAAAAGAAGAGTACTATACTGCCCGTAGCTACTTGAGACCTCTAGTAGTTGTTTGCGCATCTCTTCCCTCTTCATTTATGCTCGTGTGATGGATACCGTGGTATTGAAATCACTAATATTTATCTGCGCATTTATTCCCTCTTTGATTATGCTTGTGTGAAGGATAAAGTAATACTTAAACCACTTGTAGTTCTTTGCGCGTTTATTCCTAAAAATCCTTCTGTGAAAGATGCAATAATATTTAAACCATTAGTGTTTCGCGCAATAATACTTATGGGAAGTATGCCGTATGATATTATTTAAACAAAATAATAGTATTTGTTTGCAGATTTATTCTATTTTTAATAATGCTTGGGTGAATGATGCAGTAATAATGGAACAACTAATTTTTCGCGCATTTATGCCCTCTTCAATTATGCTTGTATGAAGGATACAATAATCCTTTAATCACTATAATGCTCATCCTTTACCTCTTTTTAATCATGTTTGTGTGAATGATATCGTGAATGACAATATTTATACGAGTTTATTTAAATCTTAACAATGAGTTTATAAAAATATTATCTTTTTTCTTCTTTTTTTTTAAGATAATTAAAATAAAAATCCGTTTGTTATTCGTTTTGTAAGAGCATTTGGTTGATCTAATGTTTTAACCAATATCTCCTTCAAGATCCCCTTGCACAAGATAATTCAGTCCGAAAATAGCCCCGTGTTTACGTTAATCCTTATCTAAATATTGTTAATTTAATGATCAAAAGAGAGGAAGAATTTGACGACCAGTCAACCAACTTACACACCTGAGAATTCTATGTAGTCTTTCCCATCCTGCTTTGAGCGAGAGATAAGCTCTTCCGCTTCCTCTACAGACATGCGCTCTCCCATGGTGGTCATGAAATGCCGGAAGTCCGAGACTGTGATTTTTCCGGTTCCGTTTTTATCCAGGACCTGTGGTGGACGACGTTAGTAAAGAAGAACCGTGAAAGTTCAGTGCGTGAACCAGACTTATTTTTTCCTTAGATTAAAAGGCAGATTAAGGAGTTGTTTAGCAGCTTATGAAGCATAAATATCCCTCAGTAAATATAAAAGCAGTTTCATAGCTATTTACAAAGTTATGTGTTGGAGAGATCGAGAGAGAGAAAATAAGAGTCACCGGGAGAGAGAAAGAAGGAGAGAGAGAGACAGACAGACAGACAGACAGAGACAGAGACAGAAAGAGAGAGAGAGAGAGAGAGAGAGAGAGAGAGAGAGAGAGAGAGAGAGAGAAAGAGAGAGAGAAGAGGGGAAGCATGAAAGATAATATTTCACCACTATGTGTGATAAATGTTAAAGAAGTTAGCGATGCGTTGCTGAAATGATACAATCTTAAACCTCCCTCTGCAACTATTTTACCGGAACTTCATACCTGAAAAGCGACCATGATGTCTTCCTCCGCGTTGGCACCGTTGTAAATACCTCCTCTTCGCGCTATGTATGCTTCCACCTCCGCGAAAGAAATAGTCCCTCTAGCTGCTGACATCAGAAAAAATACAAACATAAATGGATTTTTCTAATAAAGGAGTTCATACTTTTTTCCCATTACCAAATATCATGTGATATATAGAAATAGATGATATGAACGTCGTTACATGACGTGGATACTGAGAAAGTTAGAGAAAATGTGCGTATCCTGAAAAGGTCTTTTTTTTTTTGTATTTGCTTTTTTACCTTTGGATACCATCTTTTGACCTTTTGTATACATAGGAGTGTTTGTTTGTGCTTGATACCAGATCTCATTTCTTTCTTTTTTTGCGACCGAGTGTTTGATGAATCGTACCCAGAATCAAGGATTTTACGATCCGTCTTATCTCATTCAAATATCCTATAAGCTGAAGTTTTTTTTTGTTTGTTTGTTTTTTGTTTTTTTTTACAGCAAAGAAAATGAGTTTCGTTTTGTCCTTATGATGCTATTTAACATATATTCAACCATGCATACAATTTTGTAATCAATCTTTTTTTCTCCAAGTCTCCTCCTTATCAAACCATTACAAATAAATGGGTCAGACAAAAGGAAGACAACTCATTGGTGAGTCAAGCTCATGGCGTGCCTTCTCCATATCAAACCATTATAGTAAAATGGGTCAGACAAAGGGCAGACAACTCACTGGTGAGCTCAAGCTCATGGCGAGCCTCCTCTAGGTCCTGCTCTGACGGGTTCCAGCCCAGACAGCGTAGCAGCTCGCCCAGGTCTCGGGCGGGTATCCTCCCCTTGCCCGTCTTCTCAAACATGGCGAAGGCTTCTTTCAGCTCGAGCTTCTGGTCCTCCGTCAGCTCAACCGCTTCCTCATGACGTCGGACCTGAAGGCGAAGTAAAATGAAATTAATTAAACTGTACTGAAAAAATCAATACAGAAAAAAAAGTAAAAATAAAAATGGCATTACTAAGTAAATGGAATAAAAAGAATAACATAATATTTATTTACTGATTTTTTTTTAATTACTCATAATTCACAAAGCCAAGATATAATGTTTAAATAAAAAGTAAAAGTTTGAAAAGAAAACATCAGAGTTATGAGTGGGTCGTTTCTTAGGTCAATTTTTTTTCAAATACGAACTTCAGTTAATTTTCAATTAAGTTGGAATGTATTACCATGTAACACAAGGTTTAGCCAGAGCTGCATATTTGGACAACACTTATACGAGCAACTATAAATAAGCAAATAAAAACAAAACAGCTATCGTAGACATTACGTTAAATATTTCGAATAAAAATATTTTTCATGTTGGCACAGGAATAACTCACAGACGTCTCTTTGGTGTTCGTCTTTTTGGCCTCCCTTTGAGATATAGCCCTGCGCCCCCACATGTTGAGAAACGCTTAGGTGTCTATGGTAGACGTGGAAGACTCTCTCAAACAGTTGTTCAAATGAAACTCAAAGAACTTGTCCGAGATACACGTCTTGGAATCGTGTTTAAGATATACACAGCGTATTGTCAAAACAACTCCCTAAGTTTTTTCCAAGAAAAACTCACGGTCTTGTCCAAAATACACTTGAGATCTTGTCAAAACACTCCCTAAGTCTTGTACAAGATACACACACGGTATTGTCCAAGATACACTTGAGATCTTGTCAAAATACTCCCTAAGTCTTGTACAAGATACACACACGGTATTATCCAAGATACATTTGAGATCTTGTGAAAGTCCTCCCTACGTCTTGTACAAGATACACACAGGGTATTGTCCAAGATACACTCAGATGCTCTTCTCAAGCTGCATACGATATACACATTTAAGGAAACCAATTGTGTCTAAAACAGACGTAGAGAGTTAGACAATACGTCCACTTCCGATGGAAGTGTTTTTAAAAGTACAGTCGGCTGTGTGGAGCATGTGGATATAAACTGATGGAACCAGGACCTGGTCATATGATGGATAAAAAAAGATGTCAAGTGGTCTCAAAGGAAACCCGTAACAGCCTCTCAGTAACCTCAGAAATATATCGGGTTATCAAAGGCTTCTACTCACGAAGAGAATGAGAAAAAAAAACACATCCATGCAAACCAGCGAATGTTCCGTTTTGTTCTCTGTCTCCATAGAGCAGCTTTATTTCAAAGATTAGTTTCTGCTGTTAGAAAGCTGAATATAATCTTTCTCGTCACATTTGCTGAATCCAACGTCAGGTGAAAGTTGAAATCTGAGGGGAGAATCCTACCATCGGTACGCGGTGCTTAGTATGTGCCGTGAGTCACAGAAAAACATTTTCTTTCTTTGAAGTATGTGAGAGGTCAATTGGCCTTCAAATTATCATGTTACTAATGTGGATTGGGAATTTGTTTGTTTTCCCAGGTACGCGTAACAATGTATGTGTTTGTTTCTCTTTCCTACTCGATCTTTATTTCTTTCTTTCTTTCATGTCTCTCATCTTCTTTCTTTTTCTATAATTATAAGTCATTTTTTCCTTGAAAATATACATCTCTCTCCCCGTCTCTCTCTCTCACTCTCTCTTTTAGCTTTTCTGCCGCAATATTCCCCTTTCTGTGCTTTCTAGCCCGACGTTTACTGCTCTTTCTCTCTCTCTCTCTTTCTCTCTCTCTCTCTCTCTCTCTCTCTCTCTCTCTCTCTCTCTCTTTCTTTCTCTCTCTCTCACACACACACACACACTCCCTTTCTCTTCTGGCTCTTTTCATCCTCCTTGTTAATTTTATTGCACTGTGCTCTCGGTGAATAGACTGCAGCTGCCATTTATTTCAGTATATGAAAAAGACCAATTAAAAAGGAAATTAAAATAACCAGCAAAGAAACATAGATGATCCAATTTTATTTAGAATCGCCGTTTAAAATAATGAAAACATTGATTGAATCAGAGCTAGGAAAGTATTCGTGTCTAGATTTATCGCGAGAATCCAATAAAAGTCTGATAGAGATTTTGTTGACTGATAAATTTCACTTTCAACTAGAGTTGTGTATGTTGAAACATAAAATGCAATTAAGCGTACTCCAGGAAAGAAAGGAAAAAATAGTAGAGAAATCAATAATAACGTGTGAAATCTCTTTCCCTCTCTCTGTCTCTCTCTGTCTCTGTCTGTCGGTCTCTGTCTCTGTCTCTGTCTCTGTCTCTGTCTCTCTGTCTCTGTCTCTGTCTCTCTGTCTCTGTCTCTCACGCTCGGTCTCTCTCGTATATATATATATATATATATATATATATATATGTATATATAATGTACTTAAACACATATGTAGAGACATAATAAGATAGAAAAACGAAGCGAGGGATAAGACTAAGGTAAGAGAAAAAATATATAACTAGAAAAGATATGAGATTAAGATAGAGTGAGAGAGGAAAAAAAAGAGTGCTATAGGCAGAAAGACAAAGATAAACAAAGATAGATATAAATGCAGTTAAGCAAAACAAGCTGGCAGGGAAACAATCGAAATTAAGAAAATAATAGACCCACAAAGAAAAGATCAAGTAAATGAGAGAAACAGAAAAAAACTTGAAGAAAACATTATGGAAATCATTGCCTAAGAAGAGACCAATATTAGAATTATGTGAAGAAACAATGAAAACTGGTAACGATGGTTTGTATTCTCTACAATATTGTGTTTTGTCCTAAGAGAATCGATATTACTGGTTTGGAGGTATTCTAGATTATGATATCTGAATATTAATGGTTTTTGAACCTCATTCATTTACCCTTAGCATTTCACCACCAATTTCTTTCTTTTACCCACATATAAACACCAATTTCTTTTACCCACATATAAACACATACATACACATCCATCTTCCTCCACCTCTCAGCGGTCGAATTCTATTTGAAAATTAATTTCAGCAAAACAAATTTAGAACCACTGATGCTTGAGAGGGTAAACCCCCACTCCGAATCCCAAGTAATACGTTCATCAATATGGTTTTTCTTTTGCTTGGTGGCATGTCCACGCACTCACAAACAGCCCCACTCACACTTCCATAATCTCCTTATCTCTCATGGAAATTGAGCGCCGCCAAACAGGGAGATATCACTTTCCGATATTCATCAGCCTAAGTGAATTTCCCAGTCCGTTTGAGGTGTTCCAACCATCTGCCTGGCAAACGGTTTGAGTTGGTCCCCTCCGCTAGGTGGCACAACCTCCAAGACGTCTTCTTCTTACCAGTCTCCCCTGAACATCTTCGCTCCCTCTCTCTCTCTCTCACACACTCTCTCTCTCACACACACTCTCTCTCGCGTTCTCTCTCTTTCTCTTATTTCGTTTGTATTTTATTACATTCCTTCTCCTATATTTCGGGTTCAGTCTGGCATACTTTTTCTAGATCTCTCTTTCCAAGCTATCCTTCTCTCTATCTTCACTCTCTGTCCATCTTTTCCGTCTATAACTTTAACTCTCTTCCTCTCTTTTCTTCTTCTCAGGTTTTTTTTATTAAGCTCTCTTCTTGTTCCATCCATCAGCGGCACATCTTCATTTTTTACTCTTTCAATTTTCTCGCCTTTTTAACTTCTTATTCCTTTACTGTCTTCCCGCACATCGTTGCTATTTTTTCCCATGTCTCTTTCTTTCATTTAGTTTTTTATTACTTTTTCTTTTTCATATCGATAGAAAACTAAAATCTTCAACCATAGCACCTCCTCGCACACACACACACACACACACTCTCTCTCTATCTATGTATCGATTGATATATTTCTCTCTCATCCTCTCTCTCTCTCTCTCTCTCTCTCTCTCTCTCTCTCTCTCTCTCTCTCTTTTCTGTTCCCCCTCCACTTCTGCTTCTATCTACCATTTTTTCTACATATCCTGTCCTCTGACATCAGGAAAAGACATATCTCTCTGACAACATTTTTCCGGGTAACTCCTGCCCTAAGGAACAAAACTGGCCGGAACAGAGTAAACTCGGATTTCCTCTACATTTTTTTTGTTTTCTTTTTGGTAAATATTTAATTAAACTCATGTCCGGTTAACATTTGGAAAAGGAAGAGATAAAGCGGAAAGTCTTATTCGCAGAGGATGACAAATAACAGGCAATCTTTGTCATCAGTACAGTGGATTTTCCACTTTCAAACCCACTGATATCTGTTTTTGAAAAAAATTGTGTGCGGCATGAAATAAAGTCATATTTTTTTATGAATATGATTTTACCCGCCGCAAATTTCTTGACATAGACAGTGTATTTTGATTGACACGCCGCATATCGGCAAAACGGTTTCATTCGGATGGGCACATTTTACATTCTGCAAATTGTCTTGATATAGACAGTTTATGTCAAACGGTCTCATATCATACTACATTTTTAAAAAATATTTTGCGAGGCTTGCTCTCGGCAAACATAGAATGCAGATATCTGTTATAATCGGTGTTAGAAATGGGTTTTGTTTCCAAGCCAAATCTGGAAACACTCCTCTGCTGAACAAGCAATCACCTACAAACATTGCTTTGTTGAACAAGCAATTATATTGAGGATAAACACATTACTTTTTCTAGGTTTGCAAGTCGTATATTGTTTCTGGGGTTTTCCCAGACAGCCCTTCCTCCCCTCCCCCTCCCCCCCTCCCCTCCCACACACACACCCCAAATTTTGCTGGAACACTGCCGTTTGCGGGTCAAGTTTCCGCCTCCCAAAGCCCAAGGGAAAGTTGATGGTCACGCAGAGTCAGCCACTGCCTGGCCACTCGCCACTTAATGATAACATGGTCATCTAGTGGGCAATGCGGTGGACATGGTATTATATCATAGCGCGGTAACGGCGACACTGTACTATATCCACGTAGGACGTTACCATCAGACCGCCAGCTGGAGACCCACCCAACTTTATCTGTCATGTCACGCTTTCTTCTCATTACTGCGCCGGATCAAAATAGGAAATTAAGAAATTAGTTGTCCTCTGTTTGGAAGAGATGGAGGATCGTTTCAACACCTGAGCAGAAGAAAAGGAAACCAGGGGTTGGGGAAGAAAGGTTAAGACTACACTCTATGGCCGGTCCCAGCGTAGCTCTGTAGCATCTGGCCTAGCTCGCAGGGTACAAACGAACACACTAAATTCTGTGTACCTGCGCAGCTTCGCTCTGTTGCTGGTCTAGGCCCAGCCAACTCACAGACTTGTCAGACGGCACGTTCAACAGTGTCGAAAAACACGCCAAGCATATCCAGTGCGAGCTGGGTCAGATGCTACAGAGCTACTCTGGGATCTGACTAATCCGTGCCTGTGACATTATGTGCCTTCCTTTTGTTAAATATCTTTCCTCCGAGGTAGAACTAAATTCGTGATAGCTCCCTCTATTTTAAGTTTGACAAATCTGTGCCAGTTACAACAGAAAGAAAAAGGGGCAAAATAAAGAAAAGGTAACACATCGTGAACAAGATACTCCTTTATTCAAGTTCAGATCGAAATATTTGGAAAAGATTAAATGTTCGATGAAGAACAAATACTCCATGCTTGTCTCGAACTTTAGAGTGAGTTTCATGATATGATTCAGCCGGTAGAGCATTAGATTTAAATTAAGTTGGTAACAAGTTCGATTCAGGACAGATTGTCCGGTTGCTTCAGGTGGGAGCCAATCTAACTAGCCCTACCTGTGATTTGACGAAAAGCCGCCCTATCCATAGAAATTATATTCATGGAGTGCTTGGTACACTACTGAAAAAATATTTTAAAGGCATTTTTGTACTTTACTTACGCAACGCAATGTCGCTGTTTTATTCACTTGTTTCAAATGTAAAGATGGTAAAGACATATTGTATTATGGTAGCACATGTTGGTAAAGACCTTCACTGACACTCTTCTACCTCGGAGTTGACTTTGGAAATAGCAAATCTTGATATGAAAATATCCAATCTTTTATTGTTGCCATGGCAACTCCATACACATGTCGATTCGAAGTTACTCATGAAATTTTTTTGCTGTTTCAAAATAAAATTAAATCGATCCAACCCATCTCGTCGCAATTTATCCTGGAAAATTCTCAAAGCTTTCCAAGATGCCGCAATTAGAAAGAAATCTTGACAAAAACAAAAAGCTAGAAGGAAAAATCACTTCAAAACGTCATTTTGTCGTTAAAAGATAAATACGCTGCTAAAATATTAATTGTTTAATTGTTTTGTTTTGTTTTTCTTAATTAAATTTGACAAATATTCCTGTCTATGCCAATATTTTGATTTCTTTAGTTTTTTTAATAATTTTTTTGTATTCTTTTCACTGCTTTCATAGAAATGGTCTATCAAAAACAATTTCTAGACACAGTTAGTGATCAAACTTTGTCTAAAGTCGGTTCACTTTCCTTTGGTTCAATTCTGCAAATTACATCTCCATATCTATATCATGACAAGTTAAAAATGAGAGATCGATCACTTGCATTGTGTAATCTACTTCATAATGTTCCTCTGCCCCAGAACATGATTGATTTCAGCTCGTCTCCCACCTTAATCATCAATAGAATGTTTTTGAGGTGGCCAAGTTGAGTGGACTTTATGGATTTTGTTTTGTTTTTTCTTTGTTTTTTTTTTGTTTGTTTGTTTGTTTGTTTTGTTTCTTTAAAAATATCAGTTTTGTTATCGTTTTAGTAAAAGATTTGGTAAGGTTTGCTAGAGAGAGAGATAGAGAGAGAGAGAGAGAGAGAGAGAGAGAGAGAGAGAGAGAAATAGGGATAGAGATCCAGAAAGAGAGAGAGAGAGAAGAGAAAAAGACAGTGAGAAATAATGAGGAAAAGAAGAAAATGATCCAGTATTTCTATGTTACAATTTATTTAGCAAAAGGTGTTTTTTACGTGCTTGTCGTTGAAAATGAATGAATCCAAATTGTCAAGGCAAGTGTATGACATAGTATGTGCATGTTGGAATAAGCGTTAAGCGTTAGAATCATATGGTCCACTTTGAGGCGAATGTAAACGCATAAACTTTGAGATGAAAAGAGAGATCCTAAAAAAAGAAACAATTTCTCAAAATAAAATTTCTTTTCCCGGAAAAATTGATCGTTTTAATTTGATAATTATTAGCTTGAGCTGAGATTGCCTCGTGTGCAAATTAGGAATCCCTGAAGTGTATATCATCGCGTAGAACTCGACTCCCAGCATTTCTTGATTTCTAACTGAGTCGGCTGAAAATTGTTGAATTTATTGGGTTTTTTTCTCTGTCTCTTTTTTCTCTCTTTTGCACAATCTTTCTTTTTTTTTCATTCATCTGCCTATATCTCTGTTTGTCGATCTTTCATGGCCTCTATCTTGTCTATCTCCCCTTCTCTCTCTCTCTCTCTCTCTCTCTCTCTCTCTCTCTCTCTCTCTCTCTCTCTCTCTCTCTCTCTCTCTCTCTCTCTCTCTAGTTCTTGAATCTAAATTTTCCTTTATACAATAATTATTGTTATACTATTTAAACTATTATAGGGAGACTTGTGTAAGATAATAAATCTTTTTGGTGTGCCTAACAGGTGTTTATCTCGAGAAGGATTGTCAATCTGCAACCATCTTCTTCGACCACAATCCCAGCCCACCACGTATAAACAACATTGTGTAAGTAAACTTTCCCCAACCTACATTATACCACATCGCTGCAATCACACTGACAATTTTTACTCTTGTCACTTCCGCCCATTATCGACTTTCCTTTCAAATCACTTACAACGTATTAATTCTTCCTTTTTTATCATTGCAATAAACAAGACGCTATCTTTCCGCGTCTCTCAGACGAAACTAATCCAGTGGTTTCCAATTGTTTCTTGTTGAAGTACCGTGTTGGTAATTCATTCGCTTTATGATGTGAATAGTTTAGAACATTCTTGAGTCTTAAAAGGCGTTTGGGAATTTTTTGGATTTTTTATCTTTCAATTTTCATACTACAGGGTGTAAACAGGAAATAAAATGAAGTCCTGACATCAGTAAGTACTGACAACTGACCTGACATCAGTTTGTTACTAATTCAGTGAGGAGAAACACCATCAGACAACTGACATCAGTAAGTACTTCAATAAGGAGCGACACCATTAACCATCAGACAATTTATGGATTTCTCAATCGTTCTACACACATCTTCAAATGACCCTCTGCTTGAGGTGAATGTTTTGAACAAGTAAAATCAGTTGTCATTTTTTCCTTTTTTCATGGATCTGTGGCAATAATTATGTCTTCCTTTTCTTTTAGAAGATTTCGATTATTAGAAGAAAAAAATTGGATGAAAAAACTGTTGCATTGGAATAAGGAGAAAAAGAAAATGATAGACAAATTAAACCATAGATATAAAGATAGATAGATTGATTGATGACAGATAGATAGATAGATAGATAGATAGATAGATAGATAGATAGAGAGAGAGAGAGAGAGAGAGAGAGAGAGAGAGACAGACAGACAGACAGACAGACAGACAGACAGACAGACAGAGACAGAGACAAAAGACAGACAGACCAAAAGAGATAGGGACGGAGAAATAGAGTCCAATAGCGGATGCTTACTACAATGATGAACAACACTAAACCTAAAACCACTGACAGCACCCAAAGAAAAAAAAGAAAAAAAAACACGGAAAAATTGCGCAAATTTGTCCTCGGCTTTTGACAAACTAAGTTAACATAATTTTTTCAGAATATCATTGTTACCTAGAAAGAGTGATAAGACTCTAATACGCTTAAAATTAAGATTTAGTGTGCGTTACTGTCGCTTAAAAGTCTGGTACTTTCAGTTACAGAGGTTGATGAAAAATGCTTAACTATAGAGATAGAGCAACATTCCCAGAAGCGAAGAATAAAATTAGAGGTAAGTCATAATGTGTTTGAAATTGGGCAAACTATGAATAATAATAATGCAAACTGTGATAGAAATAGAGCAAAGTAATTATGCATAGAGATAAGGCAATATAATTACGAATCAAAACAGAGAAAAATGAGTAAGAGATGGAGCAAAATGTTAAAGAGAAAGAGCAAAATCTGAACAGAGATATAACAAAATGGAGGGAAATATGTATGGAGGTGAAACAAAATATAATAAGAAATAGAGCAAATTTGAACAGACATAGATTAAAATGTGAACAGAGAGAAAGCAATATCTTAAGAGATATAGCTGAATAATTATGTTTAAATGAGGGCTGTACTCTAACCAGTACCATATGGAATGCAGTCTCTATGATTTAGTGCAGCAAGTTCGAACTCAACCACAAGTGCTTTCTCTACATGGTAGCTGTTGGTAATTATATTACGTCTTGATATGTTAAACATCTTAATTTTTGCGTAATGTAGCAAACTTCCAGTTCCCCTCTCCAACCAATAGTTTCCTCCCCCAGGATCATATCTAAACGCTAAACATCTGAAAAGTTCAGAGTTTCAGTGAAGCAACTTGCCGAATATCCCGAAGACGTCCATCTTATCACTAACTTGATAAAAATAATTTTTGGTACTAATAACTATGTCAACAAGATAATTCTTCTTGTTTCCTTTTGTGAAATCATTAAGGATCTATTTGTTTTTCCTAGGAGGTGGTAAACATATCTCATCTGATCCATTACCGGAAATAGTTATGTACTATTTAAGTTAAGCCATACATTGTCTGGACAGTGCAGTGCGGCAAACATCCGGGTCTCCTGGATGCTCTGCTATGGCTCAGTCTGCCACAATCCGAGAGAAGTCTGTCAACACGGGACAGCCCGTGACTAACGGAGATCAATATCTGTCTATAGAACCAAAACATTCGTGCTGGAAAGATCCAAAGAACCGGAATAAACAAGTATTTCTTGCTTTCTCGTGTTAATTATGAGATTATTGTATTGTCTCAGCAAAAAAGAAAAAAAAAACAAAAAAAAACTTGGTATTCATGTTCATAGGTTTTTAAACAAAGACCTTGGAAGCCTAACATTCGATGTATATTATATATAATAAAGCTACTTGGTGACAGAATTGGTGAGATCATTTTGTTGTTACTCAATGAATAGAGTTTAAAAATAAACTGTTTCCACTATTCGCTATAGCTAATACATAGCAGGTGAATGCCAGATACAGATATTCCCTTTTCAAAAAGAAGAGGCGCAATTAGGCATATGTCATAACAGCAAAAAAAAAAATCATTCCATTTGAACGAATGTTTAATTTTACCAACAAAAACCCTATAGTTTTCACATTTCTCTCTCTCTCTCTCTCTCTCTCTCTCTCTCTCTCTCTCTCTCTCTCTCTCTCTCTCTCTCTCTCTCTCTCTCTCTCTCTCTCTCTCTCTCTCTCTCTCTCTCTTTCTCTCTGTCTGTCTGCTCTCTCCCTCTCTCTTTCTTTCTCTATCTCTTTGTTTTATATATATATATATATATATATATATATATATATATATATATATTATTTTTCTCTTTCTCTCTCCCTCGTTGCTCCTTCTCTTCGCGTTCCTCTTAACGATAGTCTAATATCTCAGTATTTTAAAATCAGATCTCAACTGACAAGCCAGCATCAAACATCGCGAGGCCCACACAATCGTCACCCAATAAAACATTTGAATGAACATCAAAAATATCGGAAATAGACGATGGTTTAAGGTCGCACGAAGTAAAAATAACATTGCGTACAAATGTTTGTGGAGAAGAGTCTTGTATAACATAGATCATAGTATATTAAGCATAAGGTTAATCTCCCTCCCTCTCTCTCTCTCTCTCTCTCTCTCTCTCTCTCTCTCTCTCTCTCTCTCTCTCTCTCTCTCTCTCTCTCTCTCTCTTTCTCTCTCTCATCTCTCTCTCCCTCTCTCTCTATCTCTCTTGCTCTTCGTCTCGTTATCTTTGTCTCTCTCTCGTTTTCTCTCCTTTTCTCTTCATCCCACTCTCTGTCTTTCTCTCTATTTATCTCTTTCTTTGCTGTTGTGATCATGTATTCTAATCAGCACCCACACAGTGTGAGGATGTATTCAGGTCAATGGACACACTGTGTGGTCAGTTATTCTAATCAACACACTCAGTGTTAGGATGCATTCTAATCAATGGACACACTGTGTGGTGTATTGTAATCATCGGGCTCAATGTGTAATCATCTATTCTATACAACGGACACCCTGTGTGATGATATATTGTAATCAACGGACACACTGTGTGATCATGTATTATAATCAAGGAACATAATGTGTGATCATGTATTCTATACAACGGACACCTGTATGATGATATATTGTAATCAACGGACACACTGTATGATCATGTATTCTAATCAACTGAATCTCTATGTGATCATGTATTCTTATTAACGAACACACTGTGTGATTATACACTGTAATCAATGGACTGACTGTGTGATCATATATTGTAATCAAGGATCACACTGTGTTATCATGTATTCAAATCAACGAACACACTGTGTAATTATGTATTCCAATCAACTGATACGCTGCCTAATCAAGTATTGTAATAAACGGACAAACTGTATGATCGTTTAATGTCATCAACGGACATACGGTTTGATCATGTATTCTAATCAACGGACATACGGTTTGATCATGTATTCTAATCAACGGACATACGGTTTGATCATGTATTCTAATCAACGGACATACGGTTTGATCATGTATTCTAATCAACGGACATACGGTTTGATCATGTATTCTAATCAACGGACATACGGTTTGATCATGTATTCTAATCAACTGACTCAGTGTGTAATTATGTATTCTTATTAATGGACACTCTATGTTATCATGTATTATTTTCAACGGACATCCTGTTTAATCAGGTATTCTAATCAATGGACACACTGTGTTATCATGTATTCTAATCAACAAACACACTGTGTGATCATGTATTCTAATCAACTGACATACTGTATAATTATGTATTCTTACCAAAAGACACACTCTGCAATAATGTATTTTAATCAACGGACACTCTGTATTTTTTTCAACGGTCATCTTGTTTATTCATGTATTCTAATAAACGGACAGATTGTGTGATCATGTGTTCTAATCAATGGATACGTTGTGTGATGTTTTGTAATCAACAGACCCACTGTGTAATATGGGATTGTAATCAACGGACACACTGTGTAATATAGGATTGTAATCAACAGACACACTGTGTAATATGGGATTGTAATCAACGGACTGTCAGTGTAATATGGTATTACAATCAACGGACACACTGTGTAATATGGTATTGTAATCAACGGTCACACTGTGTAATATGGTATTGTAATCGACGGAATGTCAGTGTAATATGGTATTATAATCAACGGTCACACTGTTTAATATGGTATTATAATCAACGGACACACTGTGTAATATGGTATTATAATCAACGGACAAGCTGTGTGTGCTCATACATTGTAATCAATGAACACACTTAGTGATCATGTTTTCTAATCAATGAACACACTTAGTGATCATGTTTTCTAATCAATGAACACACTTAGTGATCATGTTTTCTAATCAACTGACACACTGTGTGATCATGTATTCTTATTAACAGACGCATTGTATATTGTAATCAGCGGACGGACTGTGTACTCAGCGAACTCAGAGGAGTGAAGATACCCCTGGAATTAAAAAAAAAATATTTCGTAGGAGCGGTTGTCGTAAGACTAGCAGTTGACACAGAGTTAAAACCTGTTCAATCAAAACCTTTGGCGGTGGGATTATAGAATTATTTGATAGAAACAAAAATAAGGTATAGAAAAAAATATCAGGATAAAAATAATTTGGAGATTAAAACTTATTTTGGTTTAGCAATTTTCTTTGCATAAACATTTTGGTTGAACTGCAATAATGAAAGAAATAGCAGTAATAACCGGAGTAATAGTAAAAGAACTAATAGTAGTAGTAATAAAATTAGTAGCAGCAGCAGCAGTAGTAGTAGTAGTAGTAGTAGTAGTAGTAGTAGTAGTAGTAGTAGTAGTAGTAGTAGCAGTAGTGGTAGTAGCAGTAGCAGTAATAAGAGTAGTGGTAGTAGTATTAATAGTAGTAGCAGTAGTAGTAGTAGTAGCAGCAGCAGTAGTAGTAGTAGTAGTAGTAGTAGTAGTAGTAGTAGTAGTAGTAGTAGTAGTAGTAGCAGTAGTGGTAGTAGCAGTAGCAGTAATAAGAGTAGTGGTAGTAGTTATAGTGGTTGTTGTTGTTGTTGTTATGGTGGTTATAGGAGCAGCATTTTAAGTTTTAATATGGGAGCACTTTTCACAGTGGCAGTAATAGACAAGCAAAAGGGTATTTTAATGGTTGTAAAAAAAGGTTAAGGGTTTTCATTATGTGATCAATATACTCTTTGGCATAATACTATAAATAGAGC
>JAWDGP010002745.1:47500-85000 GCA_033675545.1 Elysia crispata | reverse complement strand
GAATCGTACCGTTTATAGAGCTTCCAATTAACCGACACGTATCATCAAGGCTGGATATTAAGACAAGGGAGCGGAGAGCTCTTATTTATATGCGAGTAGACCCAGAAGTTGGACGAATCGTACCGTTTATAGAGCTTCCAATTAACCGACACGTATCATCAAGGCTGGATATTAAGACAAGGAAGCGGAGAGCTCTTATTTATATGCGAGTAGACCCAGAAGTTGGACGAATCGTACCGTTTATAGAGCTTCCAGTTAACCGACACGTATCATTAAGGCTGGATATAAAGACAAGGAAGCGGAGAGCTGTTATTTATATGCGAGTAGACCCAGAAGTTGGACGAATCGTACCGTTTATAGAGCTTCCAATTAACCGACACGTATCATTAAGGCTGGATAATAAGACAAGGGAGCGGAGAGCTGTTATTTATATGCGAGTAGACCCAGAAGTTGCTGCAATCAATAGTTTTATAATTAGAGAAGTTCGCGTAGCCCAGAGGCTAAGACATATTAAACTATTGATTTGCCCAGCAGGCTCGGTGAAAGGTGTGGGTCTCAAGCCCTGATTTAGTGGCCTAGATCATCGAAAGTGATAGAAAATTTTGCAGAGCACGGGGTTCAGATCGTGGACCTGGACGTGTTTTTGTGGGGTAGGGTAGAATTTGAAAAATCGTAGGGTGAGGGGTCGTTCATGAAGTCACGAAGAAAGGAGGGGGAGAAAGAGAAGGTGGAAAGGGAAAAGAGATAAAGAGAGGAAGTTGACTGAGATAAAGATCATTCATGAGGTCGCGAAGAGAGGCGGGGGAGAAAGAGAAGGTGGAAATGAAAAAGAGATAAAGAGAGGAAGTTGACTGAGATAAAGATCATTCATGAGGTCGCGAAGAGAGGCGGGGGAGAAAGAGAAGGTGGAAAGGAAAAAGAGATAAAGAGAGGAAGTTGACTGAGATAAAGATCATTCATGAGGTCGCGAAGAAAAGCGGAGGAGAAAGAGAAGGTGGAAATGAAAAAGAGATAAAGAGAGGAAGATGACTGAGACAAAGTCAGATATAGAGAGACAGGGTGTGAGAAAAACAAAGAATGCGATACAGAGAGAGATGGGGAAAGGGGGTTGGGGAGGAGGAAGAAAGAAAAACATAGGTAGAGAAACACATACAGTAAAGGAAAGAAGTGAGAGAAATTAGAAATAGGTCGATTGATAGAGAAAGAGAGAAAGTGAGAGACAGAGGGAGCAGATAGGCCGACAAGCTGACAGGCAAAGCTAGATAAAGAAGCTCATTTCGAAAACGTGACAGTATTTCATGCCACAGGTGGTAATTTAATTAGTTCCTTCTGTCAAACGGAATACTAATCTACTTCAGGCGAAACTAAACATTAGACAGGTCGCTAGAGGAAAAAGGCAAAGCTTCAGACGCTCATCTCTGAGCAAAATATTTCAACGTACTATAAATTTGATTTAATGGTAAGTTTATTGTAGGACTGAGCAGTATAGCCACTGCAAGGTGACTACAAACCCTTACTACCACTGCGTACAAGCCCGAATCAGGTGCGTCGTTTGTTTACCATTGCTTCTATAGTAAAATTTGTCAAAAAGTGTTCTAAATTGATCTAAAGGATGGAGTGGTATTATCATTTTCCTCCTAAATAATGATGTTAGAAACTTCAAGACAAAATTTAAGACAAAAAGTGAAAAGTAAAAGTTCGAACTGCTTCCTGTAAGCACAGCTGGGCAGAGATGGCAGAAATGAAACTAAAAGTAGGTCTACAATGTACGCACTAACTGCTTCCTATATGGAGAGCTGGGCACAAATAGCAGGACTGAAACTGAAAGTAGGTCTACAATGTAGGCAGTAACTACTTCCTATATGGAGAGCTGAGTACAAATAGCAGGACTGAAACTGAAAGTAGGTCTATAATGTAAGCAATAACTACTTCCTATATGGAGAGCTGAGTACAAATAGCAGGACTGAAACTGAAAGTAGGTCTATAATGTAGGCAATAACTACTTCCTATATGGAGAGCTGAGCACAAATAGCAGGACTGAAACTGAAAGTAGGTCTATAATGTAGGCAATAACTACTTCCTATATGGAGAGCTGGGCACAAATAGCAGGACTGAAACTGAAAGTAGGTCTATAATGTAGGCAATAACTACTTCCTATATGGAGAGCTGAGTACAAATAGCAGGACTGAAACTGAAAGTAGGTCTATAATGTAGGCAATAACTACTTCCTATATGGAGAGCTGAGCACAAATAGCAGGACTGAAACTGAAAGTAGGTCTATAATGAAGGCAATAACTACTTCCTATATGGAGAGCTGAGTACAAATAGCAGGACTGAAAATGAAAGTAGGTCTATAATGTAGGCAATAGCTACTTCCTATATGGAGGTCTGGGCACAAATAGCAGGACTGAAACTGAAACAGTGTAGGCGGCTGCTGATCGAAAACCTTCTGAAATAGATCTACATGTTACATGTAAGATCTAAATAAAGAATGAAAAAAAAGATGCGTGGACAAAGGTTATATATTTAGGCTAAGATATTTGCAGCAGCTTACTCAAATTAATAGGGTAAGATCTAGGTCTCAATAAAATTTTTAGGGGTAGAATTTCGAAAGGTTTATCTACATCTGGATACTGTGTTTAGAATTAGAGAGATTACTAGATTCTAGGTGAAGCTAGTCAAGAGGAGGCATACATCTGGATCGTGTAAATACTTGTAAAATGATAGATATCAAGATCATTTATGATTCTATTTAATACACACACGCACTTCAAGCTCCCGCAAATTGACACCAGGGTCCCGTTGTTAGAACGGATATTTCAGCTTGTAATTTGAAACACTGCGTGATGTTTTTTCAGTCAAAATCTTTGGTTCGTCTCAGAAAACTTTCTTTCAATATTTTGCTTGATTAACATCAAACCTAATATCAATCTCTTTAACAAAATCTCCGCAGTGAAACTGAGAGCCTGTAATCCACTCGTATCCCATTGCCAGCCAAATGTCCGGTTTGTTTGCGGCGTTTTCAAACGATGCCTCCCCTATAATGTCCGTATTTTTTTTTCCTTTTTGGAGTGAGATGAAACGTCCTGAGTTGGGTAATGAGGCTTTCAGATCGCGGGATGTTGGGATAAATAGAGCGCATTACCGAGAGCTTCAAAGCTGATTGTGAATTCCTTGGAATCATTTGAAACTATGAATGCAGGGATAATGATCGCCTTTTCACATTTCATTTCTTACTTACTTTCTGTGGTTTGTTTCGTTTTTCCCCCATTATTCTTGTTATTCAGAAGAAGCATTTGTAAGCGATTTGGGTCTTTAAAAAAAAGAAAATAGATTAGGCCTTGTATTGATCATGTGCACGAACTTTACGATCAATCGTAACTTTATACTCAAAGCATTAGCATGTGATTATTGGGAAGTCCTTTTTTTAAATCAATACTTGCCAAATTATTTTAAAGATCACGTTGTTTTTGTTACACGAAAAAGGTGTTTAAAGGACTTAAGTTTTTACACGTATGTTAAATTATTCTGTGTGATTTTCATCTCATTTTACTGTGATTCTTTTTTTCTCTCTTCTTTTTTAATTACTATTACGGTGTATAGTGTCAGCTCGGGTGGAGTTCCAATCAGTTCAGTGTTTAGTTACATTATTTTAGCTCTGCTATTGACGTCCCTCTCAGGTGCAAATGAACTCTGTGCCATTCCTCTGGCTCTTTCGCTTTCTGAGACTTCCTTGGTCATGGTGTGTCCAGTAACGAATACTACTAAGCTTTCATTTTCTGTGTGGCTCTTCTTCCTATACTTGACAAATTTGCATGTAGAACTATTAGTTTTTTTTTTTTTTAATTTGCTGGGCTGAAAGGAACTCGCTTGAGGTGCACGCAGACAGAAGCCCATATTGTTGAAAATAATGGTTTAAAAGAAATCTTTAAAAAATCCATCATAATGGCCAAAACTTTGGATATTTGTAGAGCTTTCTTTCAATTGCAATCTTCTTTTTTTTTTTTTCAGTTTAGGGGCCATGTTTTCGCAAAATTAGAGGATACCATAAAATAGCTGTCAAAATGTGTTAAAAATCTTTCTCATTTTTTTTCTGTTTTCCCTCACGTAAAAAGTGAAGGATGACGTAGAAAGACGATGATTGCCGAAGAACATATTGCATTTAAAATAGAAAAAAAATACATTTAGTTCATGTTATATCACACAAATATTTGTCGCCAACCTTGAAACCCCTGTAGCGGCACAACCCAAAAACCTGTAGGTCGAAAGGTCTCAATGGTTTAAACCACCACTTACCCCAGGCAGCCTGTCTGGGCTGGCTTGGGAATCGATCGAGTAACCTATAGAATCAAAGGCAAAACATCTGGACTGGACCATCTTGCCTCTTTTCATTAGTGGGTGAAGTAATGTAAACAGTTGTTGCCGCATTAGTGGCGCTCGTACCACTTGCTCTTTGTGAATATCTGCTAAAGAGACACAGTGAATGTCTGCCAGAGAGACACAGGGAAATTCTGTGTGAATGTCAGCTAGAAAAGCACAGTGGATGTCTGAGAGATCCACAGTGGATGTCTGTGTGAATATCTGCTAGAGACACAGTAAATGCCGGTGTGAATGTCTGCTAGAGAGATACAGTGAATGTCTCATAAATAGACAAAGTGAATGTGTGTGAATGTCTGCTAGAGAAACACAGTTGATTTCTATGTAAATGTCTGCTAGAGAAACACAGTAGCCATAATGTGTAAATGTCTCCTAAAAAGGCACAGTGTATGTCTGCTAGAGAAACACAGTGGATTTCTATTAAACAGGCATGTCTGCTACAGAGACATAGTGGATGTCTGCTAGAGAAATGCAGTAAATATCTGCAAGAGAGACACAGTGGATATCTTCTATGGTAATAAAATGAATGTCTGCTAGGGAAAAACAGTGAATATGTGCTAGAGAGACAGTGGATGTGGGATAGCGAGACACGGTGAATCTCTGTGTGAATATCTGCCAGAAAGACACAGTGAATATCTGTTAGAGAAACGCACATCTTGATCACTTCGCTCTCACACAGCAGAGATCAACCGACAGTCCCGTCCTTGTAAGCCCAGTCACGAGCTTCCAATGAAGAGACCTAATTTATTTTATGTTTGGCGTGGACAGAAATCCATTCTCAAGGCCTTGAGGCGATGGCCCGAGAGTGCGACCTCTGATCTGGGTGGACATCGCTAAAGTTCTTGTACTCACTTGAGTATTGTCTGGCCACAGGAGACACAATTTGGTCAGGATATGTAAGCCGCAGAGAGAAAAAAATCAGGAATCTAAGGCGTGAAACAAAGATAAGGAACAAAAGATGTCGTTATTTTGTTATATTATTATTATTATTATTATTATTATTATTATTATTATTATTATTATTATTATTATTATTATTATTATTATTATTATTATTATTATTATTATTGTTGTTGTTGTTGTTGTTGTTGTTAGTAGTAGTAGTAGTAGTAGTAGTAGTAGTAGTAGTAGTAGTAGTAGTAGTAGTAGTAGTAGTAGTAGTAGTAGTAGTAGTAGTAGTAGTAGTAGTAGTAGTAGTAGTAGTAGTAGTAGTAGTAGTAGTAGTAGTAGTAGTAGTAGTAGTAGTAGTAGTAGTAGTAGTAGTAGTAGTAGTAGTAGTAGTAGTAGTAGTAGTAGTAGTAGTAGTAGTAGTAGTAGTAGTAGTAGTAGTAGTAGTAGTAGTAGTAGTAGTAGTAGTAGTAGTAGTAGTAGTAGTAGTAGTAGTAGTAGTAGTAGAAGTATAATTATTATTTTTATTGTTGTCATCATATTTGAAAGATGAGAAGAGATATTTAGAAGAAGATAAGAAGATCGTAAATGTTCTATGGATCGAAAGTAGTTACATGCACGCCATTTCAAATTAGTTGGTTATTATTCTTTTACAATTTAAATCATTTAGTATTTCTGATAAAAGTTTAAAGTCGTTCACCAGGAATAAGATTTGGTTCCCTCATGTCAATTGCTCTGTTATTAGCTGGTGACTGCATTCATACTGCCTTTTAATATGAATGCCTTTAAAGCTGTTTCTTCGTTCATTTTTTTGTTTCCAAAATTTCTTTGTTTTTGTTCTGTTCCTTTTTTATATCTATTCAGGGAAAATCTTTCTTACACTTAAAAATAGAGAAATCTTTCAGTTTCTCAAAATATTTATATGTATGTATGTATATATATAATAGTTGTACACAAAATTAGATATCAATCCAAGCTAATTATGTAAACTAAGTGTAATTTCAATGTTAAGATTCATATCTATTTTTCGACATCCGAGGACGTTCCCTTTATTTCTTGCTTTAAACGTCTGAAACTGAGATTATTTCAGTGATATTTGAACCAGATTACCTCTTCAAGCTAGTCCATCGCTCTAACCCTGAACATTCCAGCGCCTCCAGCGTCTCCAGCTACCCTCATGGTTATTCTGAGACCTGAACTTTCCCGTTGCCACTTGTGCTATGATAATATGGTAGCAAAATGATGACAGCCGTCGCTGTCTGCAGATTTAAGATCTGGTCTAGATTAACCTGAAACTAAAAAGTTTAACCTTTTTATTTTATTGTCGCATACTTTCATTGTTTAACCTCTTAAGCCGATCTTCAAAAACTACACAGACTTCGTTTGCTCTTCAATCTTCATAATTTTTCTCTAATTTAAGACCTCATGTAAGTTTTCTTCTTTATGTTACACAGATTGAATTCTTTATATCAAAATGTGTTCGGTTTTTACTTCTGACAAATTAAACACAGGAAAAAAAAACCCAACAAAAACCAAGAGACAAACTTTGACTTCCGAGTTTCTTGAATCAGGAAGCTAAAGATAATCAGCATTGTGTGGAATGTTGTGTAATTCAAGTAATCTAGCATCTCAATCATAGGCTATATCAGGGAGGGGGGGGGAGTGTGCCATGCTGGCCAGGCGAGTCCAGACAATCATTGTGAAATCACCGCCCATCACGCTGGAAGATTGAGAAACGATTGTGACAGAATGGAAGCCCAAAGAACTCACGTTGGCTCAATAAAGCCGGGGGATCTAAGACCTAAGCAATAAAAAATATTTCTGGTTCGGATTTTAAAATAAAGAACTAAAAAAAGATAGCAAATTAGATTACCCAAGGATTGTATCTTCTTTTTTGTTTTTTTCTTACGTAAAGCGTACTAGTTTTTAAGAAATTGTGTTGTTATCTTGTTGTTTTTTTTTATCATAAATCGCAGACACGAATCCAGCTTTAAATTACTGTTTTCTCTTCAAATGGCAAATTGTAAGGTTGCGTGGGTACTAAGTATTAAAAAAAGTAAAAAAAAAATAATACAGAACAGACACAAAGAGGTCGACAAGGTAAAGATTAGAAGATAGGATTTTAAAAACATCATTATATAAAAAATGTCGAAAACTAATGAAAGTACAAAGAAGGAAAGGAGTTTATTAATAGATAGATATAAAGGAGAAAATGAAGAAAGATTATTAATAAAGAAGAAAACTGACGGCTGGGTTGAATATAAACAAACAAAAAAAAACCATAAGTACATAGATAGAAAAGAAAAGAAAGATAGTTAGATAGATAGAAACTGACAGAAGTTCCATAAGAAACAAAGAAACAGATGGCTTTTGACTTAATGAAAACAAAACATACAAAGAAATAGATAGACTGGGCGAGGGGGAGCAAATTGAGGTTAGGATGAAGCTCAGAAAGGGCATAAGAAGATAGACAGGCAAACAGGGATAGATTGATATATAGAAACAAAGGTATTAAATAAATAAATAAATAAATAAATATTTAAAGAGAGAGCGGGAAAGAAAGTGAGACAGAAAGAGAGGAAGAGAAAGAGAGAGAGAGAGAGAGAGAGAGAGAGAGAGAGAGAGAGAGAGAGAGAGAGGGGGGGATAAAAACGCATAACACAACATAAATAATACGTCTTCATTAAAGGTTAAAACAGAAAAAAAAATTGGAAGAGGTTAAAAATAACAATATAAGAGAGGTTACTCTGATGGAGATATTGATTGAGTTGAAAATCTGTGCGTAAAAGCAAATTAACTCCCCTCAAGAACAAAATAATCGACATCTATTGTGACCGGACGTTTGTTGACATTCTGAATATTTAATGACATGGACAGGGCTTTCTCTGTGTCTGTGTCTGTCTGCCTATCTGTATTTCTGTGTGTGTCTCTCTCAGTCAATCTCCCTTTCTCTATCTCTCTTTCTTTCTCTCTCTTTCCGTACCGGTATCACTCTCTTTCTCACACACAAATACAATCCATTCTCTCTTTCCGTTTATCTCTGTTTTTGCTTTTCATTCAGCATCGATATATATATATATGGACCTTTAAAGCACTTATACTATCTCTCTCTCTGTCTCTCTGTCTCTCCCTCCTCTCTCTCTCTGTCTCTCTGTCTCTCCCTCCTCTCTCTCTCTCTGTCTCTCTGTCTCTCCCTCCTCTCTCTCTCTGTCTCTCTGTCTCTCTGTGTGTCTCTCTCTCCTCTCTCTAACACAGTCTTTCTCTCTAACTAATTCTAGTCCTATTTCTCTTGTTCGTCTCTGACTCTTTCTAAAACTGCCTGTGACCACCAAGGTTTATCACTGAATTGATATGGTTTTTTTATTTAGTTTCTTCCCTCTATATTATTAGGACTTTTTTATTCTTTCTATTTTTTTGGTCGTCCCAAGCTATTTTTGAATCTTTTTTTGTGTAATAGTGTCTGTCTTGTCTAGTCTCTCTCTCTCTCTCTCTCTCTCTCTCTCTCTCTCTATATATATATATATATATATATATATATATATATATATATATATATATATATATCTGCTTTCCATGTAACTTGTCTCTCTGTCTGTCTCTGTCTATCTGCGTATCTGATCACGCTCTGTTAAGATATGTCAGATATTACCTAATGGACAATTAAAGCTGATAAAGCTATGTTAAGATTTGTTAGATAATTACCTGATGGACAAAAAAAGCAAATTAGATTTTGTTAAGATCTGTTGGATAGTTACCTGATTGACAATCAAAGCTGATGAGGCTATGTTAAGATTTGTTAGATAATTACCTGATGGACAAAAAAAGCAAATTAGATTTTGTTAAGATCTGTTGGATAGTTACCTAATGAACAATCAAAGCTGATCAGGCTGTGTTAAGATATGTCAGCTAGTTACCTAAAGGACAATCAAACCTGATCAGGCTGTGGTAAGATCTGTCAAATAAATGCATAATTTAGAAATAAAAGCTAATGAGGCTGTGGTAAGATCTGTCAGATAGTTACCTAATGTACTCTTTATGCTGATTTTTCTGCTATAAGATATTCAAGATAGTTATCTGATGTACAATATACACTGTTCAGATTCTTGTAAGATCTACCAGATGGTTACCTGATGTACAATTTACACTCTTCAGATTCTTGTAAGATGTACCAGATAATTATCTGTTGTAATATTTACACTGTTTAGATCCTTGTAAGATCTACCAGATAGTTATCTGATATACTATTTACACTGGTCAGATTCTTCTAAGATATACCAGATAGTTATCTGAAGTACTATTTACACTGTTCAGATTCTTGTAAGATCTACCAGATAGTTATCTGATGTACTATTTACACTGTTCAGATTCTTGTAAGATCTACCAGATAGTTATCTGATGTACTATTTACACTGTTCAGATTCTTGTAAGATCTACCAGATAGTTATCTGAAGTACTATTTACACTGTTCAGATTCTTGTAAGATCTACCAGAAAGTTATCTGATGTACTATTTACGCTCTTCAGGTTCTTGTAAGATATACCAGAAAGTTATCTGATGTACTATTTACGCTCTTCAGGTTCTTGTAAGATATACCAGAAAGTTATCTGAAGTACTATTTACGCTGTTCAGATTCTTGTAAGATCTACCAGATAGTTATCTACTGGCCTAACTTTATTGATTTATCGTCCCCTAAGTAACTCCCAGTTTCACGCTGAGGCTTACCTAATAAAGCAACAGTAAGCTGCCGCGAACTTCATGGCACTACCCGCCAGTTTTAAAAAAAAAAACAACAACACTACTGTTGAACAGTAACTATGGAAACACACGAATCGGATTAATTGGCACCCTAAGAGCTAATAAATTAGTCAATATTCTTTTGCTCGTAGCTGTTTTTTTGTCGTTAGATGTTGATTGCATCATTTCAAGCCAGAATAGTTCTCTAAATAAAAAACAATTTTGTTGGAGGAATCGTTAGGTAAAACTCAGCCTAGGATATTATTTTCTCTCTGTGTCTGTTACAAATAAATGTCTTTCTCTCCACCCTGTCTCTCTCTCTCTCTCTCTCTCTCGCTCTCTCTATCTCTCTCTCCATCTATCTGTATATCCTTTCATTCTTTTGATCTTCTTTGTCTATAACATTAACCATTTAACCATTTGTTTATTGCTCTTTTTTATTTCTCCCCTCATCAAAAAAAAACAAAACAAAAACATTTTCCTTTCCTCTATGTAGATTTGTTTCTCTTCTCTTTTCTCTCTCTCTCTCTCTCTCTCTCTCTCTCTCTCTCTCTCTCTCTCTCTCTCTCTCACTTTCTCTTTTATTCTATTTCTCTTTATCTCCTTACCATGTTTGTATTTTGTTAAAGTTCTTTCAGTCTGCAAAAACTTTATGAGCATAATTTCGATTTCTATTCCACTTTTTATGTAAAACTTCTAAATATTTGTTATTCTTTCCATGTGTCTATTTCTATCATTCCCACCATCATTTTCTCCATCTCTCTCTCTCTTCCACTTTCTCCCAGCCTCTTGTCTTTGTCTTCTTATATCTCTTTCAAAGCTACATACTGCCGCACTGATGACTCTGGCTTTATTACTTTTTTTTCTTTCATTTTTAGATCCTGCATCGTAAAAAAATTTCCTTGTTATTGGCTCCGTTAAGTCTCTCTCTCTCTCTCTCTCTCTCTCTCTCTCTCTCTCTCTCTCTCTCTCTCTCTCTCTCTCTCTCTCTCTCTTTCTTTCTTTCTCTCTCTATCTCTCTCTTTCTTTCTATATATCTCCCTTTCTCTTTCTTTCTATCTCTTTCGTTCTCTATTATGTCTATCTCTCTCATCTCTCTCACTCTCTCTCACTCTCTTGCATTCTTGTTACTTTGTTACAAATCGCTCACTGCATATATTTCTATCAACATGCTCTCAAGTTCTATTCCGCTGTTTCTAATCCCTTCCAAAAAGATGCTACTCTCTCCGTCTGTCCATCTATACCATTCTCTCTATCTCCCTCCCAGCCTCCTGTTATTGTCTTCTGGTTTCTCTTTCAAAAACATGTACTCCGGCATACTTGCTTCTTACCTTTTATTTTCTTTTATTTTTACTTCCTGCATCCTGATAACGATTTTCTTATGATTGGCTCCGTGAAGTCTCTCTCTCTCTCTCTCTCTCTCTCTCTCTCTCTCTCTCTCTCTCTCTCTCTCTCTCTTTATCTTTCTCTCTCTCTGTCTCTCTTTCTCTCTCTTTCTCACTCACTCTCTCTCTTTCTCTTTCTCACTCTCTCTCCTGCTCCCTTTCCCTCCCTCTCTCTCTCTCTCTCTCTCTCTCTCTCGTTTTCGTTCTTCCTTTCTCTCTTTCATTCTCTCTCTTTATGTTTCTCTCTCTTTTTATATTTCTATCATTCGCTTTCTCATTCTTTCTTTCTCTTTCACTCTCTCTCTTCCCCTCCCTCTCTCTCTATTACTCTCTTTCTCTCAATGTTTCTTTCTCTCTCTCTCTCTCTCTCTCTCTCTCTCTCTCTCTCTCTCTCGTTTTCGTTCTTTCTTTCTCTCTTTTATTCTCTCTCTTTTTATATTTCTATCATTCGCTTTCTCATTCTTTCTTTCTCTTTCACTCTCTCTCTTCCCCTCCCTCTCTCTCTATTACTCTCTTTCTCTCAACGTTTCTTTCTCTCTCTCTCTCTCCTTTCGCTCTCTATTTCTTTTTCCCTCTCTCCTAAACTGTTATTTTCTCTCTTAATTTGTCTCTGAGCTCAGCAAGTAGGATCCTTCTGTCTTTACTTCAGGCGTGTGGCGTCTTGGATGATCGATAAGGTGGAGAAAAAAAAAGAACAATCTTAAAAAAATGGAGAAATCAAAGGATGAAAATCCTTTCAATTTTCAGCGGATCTCATTATGTTTTGCGTAACTATAACTCTCACAGGCTAACTTGCTGGGAAAATAGAGGAAAAGCATAATGGAGAGGAGGGATGCGTGTATGAATGTTAGAGTAGGTTTGAGGTGCGCGGTCAACGTCATTAAACTTTCGTACATTAAACATTCTTTATAGAAAAATATACTTTTTTAAGTAATGACAGATAATACTGTTTAAATAAAGACTGGTCCTTCTTGAGTTCAATGGTTGAAAAGCTTTGCTTCGGGTACAATATATATGATGGTTAGCACGTTTGTTTACATTTGATATGCTGAAAAAGAACTTCCTGATCCTGGTGCTTAATCATGTCCAAACTCAATATGGCCAAAGCCAGGCGAGGTATTAACTAAGCTGTGTAGATTAGACGTGGCCAACATTGAGGTGTTGACCTGTCTGATAACATAAGAAGTGGCCAACATTGAGGTGTTCACCTGTCTGTTAACATTAGAAGTGACCACCATCGAGGTGTTGACCTGGCTGTATAAGTTGGAAGTGACCACCAATGAGGTGCTGACCTGGCTATGTACATTATTATGACCACCACTGATGTGTTGACCTGGTTGTATTCTCTAGAAGTGACCTTTTTTAAGGTGTTGACCTTGCTGCATACATTTGAAGTGACTACCATTGAGTTGCTGACCTGGCTGGTTACATTAGAAGTGACCGCCATTCAGATGTTGACCTGACTGAGTACATTAGAAGTGACCACCACTTGATGTGCATCTTGCTTAGTACAATAAAAGCGACCACTATTGAGGTGTTCACCTGGCTGTGTGAATTAGATGGGACCACCATTAAGGTGTTCACCTGGCTGTGTGAATTAGATGGAATCACCATTAAGGTGTTCACTTGGCTGTGTGAATTAGATGGGAACACCATTAAGGTGTTCACCTCGCTAATTTCATTAACATGGACCACAGGTATTGACCTTGCTGTGAATATTAGAATGGACTACCATTGAAGTGTTGACCTGGAGAGTACAGTAGTGCTGGCCGCCATTGAGGTGTTAACCATGTACATCAGAAGTATCTACTATTAAGGTGCATACCTCGCTGTGTAAATTAAAAGTGACCACCTCGACGTAACAACTTGGCTGTTGGCCTTAGAAGTAATCACCATTGCCGTGTTTACCTCGTTATGTACTACGAGAAGTGACCACCATTGATGTATTGACATGGCAATATACGCAAGAAGTGACCACCTTGACGTAACAACTTGGCTGTTGGCCTTAGAAGTAACCACCATTGCAGTGTTTACCTCGCTATTTACTACTAGAAGTGACCACCATTGATGTTTTGACTTGGCAATATACACAAGATGTGACCACTATGAGGTGTTGATCTGAGAATGTACATGAGATGTGACCTCTATTTCGACAGGCCGGTAAGGAATTAACTCCGTTCTAAAGAGTGACAAAAAGAAGGTGTTACAACCACAGTTGGTCAGCCTCAGTGAAGGATATTCTTTTTAAAATGTGTCAATAAAATCAGAGGAGGTGAGTGCGGGGCTGCCTGGATATGAAAAATTATTACTATAATTAGATGGAAAATTATGTTCATGGTTTTTTATATTGCTATTATCAACATTTTTTCCCTTTTTCTAAAGACTCTTTTCAGTTCCATTAACGTTTTCCACACGACATAAAATTATTTTCGGCAAACGATGGTCAATTTGAACAGTGTGCAACATGAGCAATTGAGCCTATCACACAGATAGTGAGCTGTAACCCAAGCAACCCACTGGACCCACGAAACAAAAGAGATGAGAGCATCTGGGGCAAGATGGAACCAACGTCACACATAGATTAGAACATCTATGGGGAGATTGGAACCCGCGTCAGACATAGATTGGAACATCTGTGGGGAGACTGTAACCCGCGTCACACATAGATTAGAACATCTGTGGGGAGACTGGAACCCGCGTCACACATAGATTAGAACATCTGTGGAGAGACTGGAACCCGCGTCACACATAGATTAGAACATCTGTGGGGAGACTGGAACCCGCGTCACACATAGATTAGAACATCTGTGGGGAGACTGGAGAACGCGTCACACATAGATTAGAACATCTGTGGAGAGACTGGAACCCGCGTCACACATAGATTAGAACATCTGTGGGGAGACTGGAACCCGCGTCACACATAGATTAGAACATCTGTGGAGAGACTGGAACCTGCGTCACACATAGATTAGAACATCTGTGGAGAGACTGGAACCCGCGTCACACATAGATTAGAACATCTGTGGGGAGACTGGAACCTGCGTCACACATAGATTAGAACATCTGTGGAGAGACTGGAACCTGCGTCACACATAGATTAGAACATCTGTGGGGAGACTGGAACCCGCGTCACACATAGATTAGAACATCTGTGGGGAGACTGGAACCTGCGTCACACATAGATTAGAACATCTGTGGGGAGACTGGAACCCGCGTCACACATAGATTAGAACATCTGTGGAGAGACTGGAACCTGCGTCACACATAGATTAGAACATCTGTGGAGAGACTGGAACCTGCGTCACACATAGATTAGAACATCTGTGGAGAGACTGGAACCCGCGTCACACATAGATTAGAACATCTGTGGGGAGACTGGAACCCGCGTCACACATAGATTAGAACATCTGTGGGGAGACTGGAACCCGCGTCACACATAGATTAGAACATCTGTGGGGAGACTGGAACCCGCGTCACACATAGATTAGAACATCTGTGGAGAGACTGGAACCCGCGTCACACATAGATTAGAACATCTGTGGGGAGACTGGAACCTGCGTCACACATAGATTAGAACATCTGTGGGGAGACTGGAACCTGCGTCACACATAGATTAGAACATCTGTGGAGAGACTGGAACCTGCGTCACACATAGATTAGAACATCTGTGGAGAGACTGGAACCCGCGTCACACATAGATTAGAACATCTGTGGGGAGACTGGAACCCGCGTCACACATAGATTAGAACATCTGTGGGGAGACTGGAACCCGCGTCACACATAGATTAGAACATCTGTGGGGAGACTGGAACCTGCGACACACATAGATTAGAACATCTGTGGGGAGACTGGAATCCGCGTCACACATAGATTAGAACATTTGTGGGGAGACTGAAACCTGCGTCACACATAGATTAGAACATCTGTGGAGAGACTGGAACCTGCGTCACACATAGATTAGAACATCTGTGGGGAGACTGAAACCTGCGTCACACATAGATTAGAACATTTGTGGGGAGACTGAAACCTGCGTCACACATAGATTAGAACATTTGTGGGGAGACTGGAACTCGCGTCACACATAGATTAGAACATCTGTGGGGAGACTGAAACCTGCGTCACACATAGATTAGAACATCTGTGGGGAGACTGGAACCCGCGTCACACATAGATTAGAACATCTGTGGGGAGACTGCAACCTGCGTCACACATAGATTAGAACATCTGTGGGGAGACTGGAACCCGCGTCACACACAGTTTGGAACATCTGCCGCGAGAAGCCTTACTGCACCCACAGTAGACCTCTGTGTCAGCTTTTATCTCTTAGAACCAACCCGTGGAAATAAAATAAAATGATCATACTCTGCCGGAGCAGTTATGTTCCGGTCTGATCGATATCTTAACACCAATCAACTTAATCGACGTAAGACGTTTTTCCGTTCTAGACAAGGTAGTTATTTGTCTGATGTTTATTAGCAAATCGCAAGCGTTTCCGTATATGACTTTTCTTTCTTTTTTTTTTTTTTTTTTTTTTTGTATTTACCATTCTTTTTTGTATCCATCATTTTTTTTTTTTTGTATATATCATTCCTTTTTTTTTTTCTATCTACCAAGACCTGAAATGTGTAAATATTCCGGTCTGAGGAATTTGTAGTAATAGATAAGAGCAGAATGTTGAAAGAAAGGCGGGAAATATAAGCATTTCTCGTACATCTCTATCTGTTCAAGATTTTTTGAGTGAAAAGTAAAAATGCTCACTGGTGTATTGCGGTCTGAGTAATTATTCGCGCCGTCTATTATTGTTTGAGATGTTCAGTAAAAGAGGGTAGTCTCCCCTCATTAGAGCTAGTTATCTGACTAGAGATGACGCTCTATTGACGGAGATGGAAAATTTGTAAGGTCTTTAAGGAAGACAACTTCTAATACTGATAGTGTGAGTAGAGTACAGGGAACTGATGATCGAAGGTTCTGAGATACACCTCGGCACACAGATAAGGAGAGACAGAGACAGACATGTGTTATATATTTAGTCAGAATAGTCAGACAATAGTCAGAACTGTGTGAGAGAGAGAGAGAGAGAGTGGGGGGAGAGAGACATACAGAGAGAGAGAGAGAGAGAGAGACACACAGATAGAGAGAGAGAGAGATAGAAAGAGAGAGAGTGGGGGGAGAGAGACATAGACAGAGAGAGAGAGAGAGACACACAGATAGAGAGAGAGAGATAGAAAGAGAGAGAGAGTGGGGGGAGAGAGACATAGACAGAGAGAGACACAGATAGAGAGAGAGAGAGTGGGGGGAGAGAGACATAGACAGAGAGAGACACAGAGAGAGAGAGTGAGAGAGAGACAGAGAGAGACACAGATAGATATATAGAGAGAGAGACAGAGAGAGACACAGATAGAGAGAGACACAGATATATATATATATATATATATAGAGAGAGAGAGAGAGAGAGAGAGGGAGAGAGAGAGAGAGAGAGAGAGTGAGAAGGGGATAGGCAGAGATTGATTATGAATGAATTAACGACAAGGAGGCCATTAAACACAGGTTGTGACAGAAAATTGTAGGACAAAACTCAAGACTCACAATGAGAAAAGCCAAACGTGCACGATACTGTCATATTGTTAGAAGTTGAATAAAAAAAAAAACAAACTACAAAAGAAAATGAACAAAACCATGACAATAATGTCGATCAGTGTTCGCGCTGATCATCATTCCAGACTGAACTCTGATCAGATTAAACAATCATATGAAGCGGAACAAACACTTGTAATCCAAGAGAGCTAAGGAGATTGCGAAGAAGTGCTAATGGGAGGATGTAGACGAGACGGGTGTTGGCTTTCTCCTACAGACATGACTTAGCAATTTGTTTGAGTGAAACCCAAGAAACACGGAGTCAGCATGGAGGAAAGAAACAAGTGGGGAAAAAATTGGAGCATGAGGAAATAAGAAAGAGAAATCGAAAGAAAAGGCATAGAGAGAAAGGAGAGAGAGAGAGAGAGAGAGAGAGAGAGAGAGAGAGAGAGAGAGAGAGAGAGAGAGCAAGAAGAAGAGATAGAGAAAGAGAAGAAGAGAGGAAGACAATAGAAAACATAATCTATGAAGGATAGGAAAAAAGACGAGAGTCGAAGAGAGGGAGGTGACAGCTCGGTGCCCATTTAAAACCGTGCAGGTGACAATAGAGACTGCGGAAGAGAAAGGGAAATCAACAAAGCATTCTGAGGCTCAAATTAGCCTCTGTCTGGCGAGATGTTGGTCCTTACAGGACCCGGACATGATTCAGTCCTGGCTTCACTATATTGATTTAACAGAAAATAATTTCAACACGAGCGGAGTGAAGAGAAAAGCAGTTTTTTTTTTTTAATTTGAAATTTAAACATTTGATGGTAATGGGAATAGTTGTGTTAAGGCGAAAGATGTTCAATCACAATATATTATTGTTCTTTGCTTTTGTGTGTATGACTGTGTGAGTGTGTTTTCAAAATGTGTCATTCACAAATTACTGAACAATGAGGTGTCTGCTTAAAAAAGAATTATTTCTATTGTTCATTTTTTTTTTCCTTTATAGCTGGGAAACTCGAGTCTCAACCTGATATGTTGTTTGAACTGAGAAAGGTGAAGCTTTTTTAGGTCTCAGGGCATACGTGTTTAAAAAGAGCCCAGTGGAGAGAAAGATTTAGAGGGATAGCGAGAGAGAGAGAGAGAGAGAAAGAGAGAGAGAGAGGAGAGAGAGAGGGGAGAGAGAGAGAGAGAGAGAGAGAGAGAGAGAGAGAGAGAGAGAGAGAGAGAGAGAGAGAGAGAGAGAGAGAGAGAGAGAGAGAGAGAGAGAGAGAGGGAGAATAAAAGTTGTCAATGTAACATACTTAACAGACAGACAAAATAGAAGTTGTTTGTGCTTCTGATTTGAGAGACAATAAAAGCTGTCAGTGGTACAGACTTGCGAGACAGACACAATAAAAGCTGTCAGTGGTACATACTTGAGAGACAGATATAATAAAAGCTGTCAGTGCTACAGACTTGAGAGACAGACACAATGAAAGCGTTAGGTGCTACATACTTGAGAGACAGATATAATAAAGGCGTTAGGTGCTACATGCTTGAAAAATAAAAGCTGTCAGTGTTACATACTTGCGAGACAGACACAATGAAAGCGTTAGGTGCTACATACTTGAGAGACAGATATAATAAAGGCGTTAGGTGCTACATGCTTGAAAAATAAAAGCTGTCAGTGTTACATACTTGCGAAACAGACACAATAAAAGCTGTCAGTGCTACAGACTTCCGAGACAGACACAATAAAAGCTGTCAGTGCTACAGACTTGCGAGACAGACGCAATAAAAGCTGCAGAGTTGAGAGAAGACATACTACCGACTGAGGCAGACACAATGATTATAAGCAGTGTTGTCTAGTGACGCAGGCAGCTGTTCAGGACCAACGACTCAAAATGCAGACGCAAAGAAGCTGTCAGTTCGCGGCCATGCAATTCAAATCTATCAGCGCCCTGGAGATAACGAGGTGTCTGGCTGCCGCCTCCAGTATTCTAGTTTCTTTCTGTCTAGGGCGATGTAAGATTCTCAGACAAAAAAATTATTCGAAATCAAATAAGGGTTAACTCAATTTTGTTTTTGTTGCTTTTTTTCTGGAAAGTTCATAGTGACATTGCACTGCACATTTTTTTTTTTTTTTGATCGGCGGCTCGGGAGAAGAACCTTCATTTGCGATATTGGCAAAATTTTTTAACGATTTAAACCAAACTTGATTTGAGGGGGAAAAAATTTGAACTTCGCATTGTCCGGTGTAGAAGAAATAAAAACCAATGCTTGAGGTGGAACTTTATAGGTATTAATCAGAAAGGGAAAACAAATTTAAAATGAATCTAGAAGCTGCTCTGCAAATGGCTTGTCCTTAAACGACAGACAAACCATTAAAAGTTGTTTGGAATTTTGAACAATTTTCAACAACAATTTTCATCTGGAATGCACTCCCACAAAAGCACTTTAAAAGTCTAAAAGCTGATGATATTGCCGATTCTGAAGAATTTGCAGAGCATGTTTTGAATTATGCTGTTGAAAAAGAAATAAGGCACAAGAACATGTCACTTGCAAAACAATTTCAGTTTTATGCGATGTCCAGATTCTCCGAAAACGCTATGTTTTGTAAATCTGAAAATATGGACAGAACAACTCAATTTAAAATTATTTTCTTTTTAGAATCGCGAAGCATTTTTTTTAATGCAAAGAAAGACCCGAAATCCCTTGCGTAATGTTAATTTAAATCTGTATGATGACATCACTTCCTTTAACACTGGCGTTTTCGTTTCAGTGCAATCTGCCTGCAAGCACAGTTTTGTGCTAGTTCTTCTCATCCTTTTAAGACTGGTTCCCATTTTTAAAAAAAAAAATCCTGCTAGATCTTGAATACAACTTGGTTGGTAGGAACCTAAAACGTACAGCAAAGGGCAGAAAATAATGAATAAATAAACCGCAAAACCATTGACAGCCACTGCTAGCGTTTCCAGAGACTAAAGACGCAAATTGCTTTGCTTGAGGCACCAAAAGCAATGATGGCTGTAAGCGCTTGTCTCCACTTCTTTCTTGTTCCCGTAATTTGATTGTGTCGGAGTTTCTCGGAATAGCCTTCCCCCCCGTTCCCCCCCTTCCCCCCTTTCCCCCCCTTTCCCCCCCCTCCCCCCCCCCCTTTCCTTCCCTGGTCTGCTGTGGAAGCACTGGTCGTGGAAGGACTACATGGAAAACATTTTTAATCGCCTTGTTTGCTACATGGTAAGAGGCGACAAGTCTGTACTAGGCGGAAAAAAAAAACCAGAGAAAGATGAACCCAAAAAACTTGGAATAAATAAATGAAACCAGAAAACGAAATCAATTTTTCCTGTGAGTCCACAGGCGTTCATTAATAAAAAAAAAAGATAGAACATCATAAAAAATATTTCTGTTCCCGCTGTCATTTTAATTGGTAAAAGATTTACTGTCTGTTGTTTTGCCTTCCTTTCTACCTTAACGCCCTGATCATTGATTGAATAACCATAGGAAAAACATTGATTGTTTCGTCGGTTGATTTGTTGGTTTGTTAATTTTCATATTGCTAGGTTTTATACCATTATCTTAATAGAGCTCATCAAATTGATTGCACATTTTAAGTAGCGAAAAATGTATCCTTAATACATAAACGAATTTAAACAAAAATGTAATTTTCTTTTTCTGTCTTTCTTTTTTTTTTGTAATTTTTTGGGTTGAGGGAGTGGGGAGGTGGCTGAATCAGGGATTTACATGGTCTCTCTCTCTCTCTCTCTCTCTCTCTCTCTCTCTCTCTCTCTCTCTCTCTCTCTCTCTCTCTCTCTCTCTCTCTCCTGTCTTTCCAAGAGTTTTATCATTCGATAGATGACTGGAAATACTATAACAAAAACATAATTTCTCCTGATTCCCAGACATAAATGACCACTTATGACTCTGCATCTCTCTCATTGATCGTGGGAAGGACTTTTCATCGGTAGTGTTTTATTATAACCAGCTAACCATTCCAGCCGTATCGTTCCGTTAACACTTTGGTCAATGGTTGTAATCAGGTGAGGATATGGCCGGTGACTGTTCAGAGAAAATCTACTGTATTGTTTTTCTTTAGTCCTAATGAGTTCTATTGATAGATATTTGGCGCAATTCCTTATTTGGAAGAACTTCGTACAGTGGAATATAAAAGTGAAAATAACAGCACAATCAACAACGCCATTCCATTAAACGCAATAGCAACATAAACAGAAACAACAACTACAACAACAACAACAACAACAACAACAACACACCTCTACCAACCACAATAACAGCAGCAACTGAATAATTATAACAATAACAGCAACGTCAATAGCAACACATCTCTATCAACAGCATCAACAGTAACACAACGCTAACAATAGCAATAACAAAAACAAAAACACAGATCTAACAGAACAAGAACCTAACCAAAAAAATTGTTCAACAATGATAACTTAAAAAAAAAAATAGCGCATATTCATAGTTTTGAATACAACAACTCTTGTACTAATTCAAAAAGTTTTGAAAATAACCACATTATACTCTGTGCATAGATGATGCTTTTAACAGAGTTTATACCGTTACTGAGAAGCTGATTTTCTTTATTTTGATCGCTTTTATGTTTCCCTAGGAATTTATTAATTTATTTTTTTTTCAATCGACAATTTGGTGTCGTCTGCAGGCTTTGATAGACACGGCCAGGCGTTAAGTGTGGGGAAACCCAAAAAAAACCTCCACCAGTAGAGGAATGTAGAACTCTCCACTCCCCATTACAATCACTTAGGTGGCTGCATTATGGAGCCCAGAGGTTCTTGAGGTTTTTTTTTGCAATTTGCTTGCATCTTTTAAGCGTTTAAAAATTGACATCAACTAACCGGTCTTGTAGCAGATATTACGAATATTACAAGATTAGGACTGGAAATATGTTTTAAACTCCCCACTCCCCCCCCCAACCCCCCTTTCCCAGCCTGAGGTTATTATGTTATTTGCAACATTTTAATGCACTTCTTTAAAAAGTATAAAGAAATTGTATGAATAGGAAACGAAAGATAAATCAATGTTCCATTAGTGTGTAATTTCGAGAATAAAAGGGAAAGAAATTATTTACGAAAAGAAAATGAACTAAGAGTATGAAGGGACGAACACAGAAACATTAATAACTAAACGTGAAATTTCAATAGAGACACTGGAAAACCTCTTAGGGGTTCATTTAGAAAGAAAGGAAGATAATCGGAGGGGGGAGGGGGAACACAAGAGGAAATCAATAGACTGTCTGGTTTACCTCGGTAATTCCAGCCCAGTGTCAGCAGGAATAAGAGAGAGAGAGAGAGAGAGAGAGAGAGAGAGAGAGAGAGAGAGAGAGAGAGAGAGAGAGAGAGAGAGAGAGAGAGAGAGAAAACAAAGACAGAGAGACTGAAACAGACAAATAGAGAGTTGGGCAGAGAGGTTGAAAGAAAATTTAGAAGAGAGAAAGAATTAAGGAGAGGCAGAGATAGAGACAGATACAGGAGTTAAGGAGAGGCAGAGATAAAGACAGATACAGAAAGACATTAAGAATGGAAGACTCAAATATGAGTCAGCCGGAGGAAGGGAGAGACAGAGAGATTAAAAACACACAGAGAGATGGTGGAATTGAGGGAACTTTTTAAAGAGACGACATTAACATAAAAAATGTAATTAGAAATACAAGCGAAACAGAGAAAGGAAAAGTAAAAGATTGAACTTAATCTTGAATAAAAAGTGATACTAAAAAATAGAAATTTTATGCCATTTGTAAATGGTAACATATAATTTGATTTTACTTTTTGAAACACGGGAAGATACAAACACAAAATAAAAATCTTTGTGCGACGATAACTGAAATAAAACAAAAACAGCAACAAAATAATTTCGCATCTTTAAAATGTAAGTGATTAAAAACAAAGAAAAAAATTTTAAAAATTCTCCATTATTTTGCACACTTTTAAAACCGATTTAAAACATCAATCTTTTTTTCCACCTTTTAATTATTCCATACTTTTCCCCCCTCTTTATCTAATTTTAAACTGGTTTCCCCTTTATTTTAGCTCGTTCATATCCCAGAATTCATTACAACAGCCGGCATCCTGTGGCTTCCTGTCTAGCTCTCACTGAAAGTGGGCTTGCGAAAGAACTTCTTTTGTTCCAGGAGTTTTTGGAGCTTTTATTTTTTCCTGGAATCAGTGTCTCAAATATATCAAATAGATGCTGCTTATGTAAAGAGTTCTACTATTTTTCTTCCATGGTATACTTTTTATTTAACCACAAGCAAGCATTTCGTGTAAAACATGTGCTTAATAATTAACTCAAAGTAGTTGCAACTTATTTTTTTTTTAAATCATAACGCATTCACACACACACACACACACACATATATATATATATATATATATCATAAAAAATACAACAATTTTATGTCTGCTGCACTTTTTATCATAGGTTTGTTAAAATGATTTTAATACCACCATTAATTTTGGGTCGAATGGAAATAAATGGGAGCGGGTGGAGGGAGGGTGGGGGCGTTTCCTGTTTCATGGGAATATTAAATTGCAGGTCTTGATAAGACAAAAGGAACTGAAAAAATGTTGTTTTTTTTTCACTAATAGAAATATAAATTTTGTATCATAAGTTTTCACTATAGGGATTTACCAGATTATATATCCATCTGATGCATTTTGTTTATAAGCTCAACTCATTAAATAAAGGCGGTTGATTCCAAATTAATGAATACTGTTTCCGTCCAATCTCTATTTTCTTTTTGTAACAGTCGATCAATGAACTACATGAATACAAAATTGCCATAAATAAAGAAAAGTTAAAAGACATTATTCTAATAATTTAAAAATCAAACATAAATTGATTTTAAAAATAGTTTCCATTAAGTGCCAAGATCAAAAAAAAACCTAAACGAAAATTCCTTGGATGAAAACAAAATTGAGGAAAAAAAAGTGTTCAAAGGAATTCCATAATCCCCATCTCTTGAAACTCGAAAAAAATGTTGAAAGCTAGAAAACTGTTTACAGCTTTATAATCTTTCACGAATTATCACCAAAGTTATTTCATCTATATCATCCATGGCTGCGTAAACTTCATCTTGGAAAACATGTATAGCACATAATAACTAAGAACTAAAACACGTCTGGTTTTGAAAACACCATTTTGTTCTTTTGTAAGTGAAACAAAATAGTAAAACGCATTAAATCTTGTGCCAATTAAGCCACCTAAAGGTTAATATATAAGAGGATGTAAGATCAAGAAGCCATATCCTGTTATGCCACCACTACATCTTACTGAGTACAACACAACTGAGCGTTACAATCATTATACTCTCCTGGATGCATGGGATCCCAAGTATAAACAAAACCGACGACTTCTTGGTAAATAATGAACACATGAGTAAGATCAGGATCACTCATGTCTGCTGTAATAAAGTTATCACCAGGTTCATTCATGTCGGCTGTTATAATGTTATAATCATTATCACCCATGTCTGCTGTTTTAATGTTATAACCATTATCACTCATTTGTTCTGTTCTAATGTTATAACCATTATCTGTCATGTCTACTGTTATCATGTTATAACCATTATCACTCATTTGTTCTGTTCTAATGTTATAACCATTATCACTCATTTGTTCTGTTCTAATGTTATAACCATTATCACTCATATATTGTTTTATAATGTTAAACCCATTATCTCTCATGTCTGAGTTTATCAAGTTATAATCGGGATGTCTCTTGTCTGCTGTTATAATGTTATAAGAAGGATAACTCATGTCTGCTTTTATAATGTTTTAACCATTTTACTTATGTCTGCTGGTATTTTTTTATAACCAGGATCACTTATGTCTACGTTTTTTTTTGTTTTTTTTTGTTATAGCCACGAAATCTCATGCCTCCTGTTATTATGTTATAACCATTATCACTTGTATCTGTTGGTATAATGTTATAACCATTATCATTATCTTGTGTCTGTTGGTATAATGTTACAACCATTATCACTTGTGTCTGTTGGTATAATGTTATAACCATTATCATTTGTGTCTGTTGGTATAATGTTATAACCATTATCACTTGTGTCTGTTGGTATAATGTTATAACCATTATCACTTGTGTCTGTTGGTATAATGTTATAACCATTATCACTTGTGTCTGTTGGTATAATGTTATAACAATTATCACTTGTGTCTGTTGGTATAATGTTATAACCATTATCACTTGTGTCTGTTGGTATAATGTTATAACCATCATCACTTGTGTCTGTTGGTATAATGTTATAACCATAACACTTGTGTCTGTTGGTATAATGTTATAACCATAACACTTGTGTCTGTTGGTATAATGTTATAACCACTGTTACTTGTGTCTGTTGGTATAATGTTATAACCATTATCACTTGTGTCTGTTGGTATAATGTTATAACCACTGTTACTTGTGTCTGTTGGTATAATGTTATAACCACTGTTACTTGTGTCTGTTGGTATAATGTTATAACCATTATCACTTGTGTCTGTTGGTATAATGTTATAACCATTATCACTTGTGTCTGTTGGTATAATGTTATAACCATTATCACTTGTGTCTGTTGGTATAATGTTATAACCACTGTTACTTGTGTCTGTTGGTATAATGTTATAACCACTGTTACTTGTGTCTGTTGGTATAATGTTATAACCACTGTTACTTGTGTCTGTTGGTATAATGTTATAACCATTATCACTTGTGTCTGTTGGTATAATGTTATAACCACTGTTACTTGTGTCTGTTGGTATAATGTTATAACCATTATCACTTGTGTCTGTTGGTATAATGTTATAACCATTATCACTTGTGTCTGTTGGTATAATGTTATAACCATTATCACTTGTGTCTGTTGGTATAATGTTATAACCATTATCACTTGTGTCTGTTGGTATAATGTTATAACCACTGTTACTTGTGTCTGTTGGTATAATGTTATAACCATTATCACTTGTGTCTGTTGGTATAATGTTATAACCACTGTTACTTGTGTCTGTTGGTATAATGTTATAACCACTGTTACTTGTGTCTGTTGGTATAATGTTATAACCACTGTTACTTGTGTCTGTTGGTATAATGTTATAACCACTGTTACTTGTGTCTGTTGGTATAATGTTATAACCACTGTTACTTGTGTCTGTTGGTATAATGTTATAACCATTATCACTTGTGTCTGTTGGTATAATGTTATAACCACTGTTACTTGTGTCTGTTGGTATAATGTTATAACCATTATCACTTCTGTCTGTTGGTATAATGTTATAACCATTATCACTTGTGTCTGTTGGTATAATGTTATAACCCATATCACTTGTGTCTGTTGGTATAATGTTATAACCACTGTTACTTGTGTCTGTTGGTATAATGTTATAACCACTGTTACTTGTGTCTGTTGGTATAATGTTATAACCACTGTTACTTGTGTCTGTTGGTATAATGTTATAACCACTGTTACTTGTGTCTGTTGGTATAATGTTATAACCATTATCACTTGTGTCTGTTGATATAATGTTATAACCATTATCATTATCTTGTGTCTGTTGGTATAACGTTATAACCATTATCACTTGTGTCTGTTGGTATAACGTTATAACCACTGTTACTTGTTTCTGTTGGTATAATGTTATAAAAATTATCACTTGTGTCTGTTGGTATAATGTTATAACCATAACATTCGTGTCTGCTGGTATAATGTTATAAACCTTATCAATTATGTCTGCTGTTATAACGTATAACCATTAACAATTATGTCTGTTGGTATAATGTTATAAACATTATCACTCATGTCTGCTGATATAATGTAATTACCTTTATCACTTATGGCTGCTGGTATAATGTTATAAGCAGGATCTTTCATGTCTGCTTCTTTAATGTTATACCCAGTATATCTCTTGTCTTCTGTTTTAATGTTATAACCAGGATCACTCTTAGTATGTTATTAGATGGATCGCTCATGCCTGTGTAAATGTTTTTACCAGGATCATACAATGTCACCTACAAATTAGAATGGGATTTTTTTTTGAAGAGGTTAGCTTGAATGTTCACAGAATCACTTGTTTTAATGTTATAACCAGGACCAATCATTGTCATTCACAAATAACAAGACGTAAAAGAATTAGAGAAGATAGTTTGAATGTTAGCAGTAGCAGTTGTATGTTTTAATGTTATAACCAGGATCAAGCATTGTCATACCAAATAACCAGAGCTTAAATTTTTAGAGAAGATAATTTGATTGTAACAGTAGCAGTCGTCTGTTGTTTTGTTTTTATAACCAGGATTAATCATGAGCTTTCACAAATTACAAGATTGAAATTGTTTTTGGAGAGAATAGCTTGAACGTCATCAGGAGCAGTTGTCTGGTCTTTTAACGTTAAAACTGACAAGTAACTAAATCTACTTTTTACACCTAAAGCCAGCTTTGGGTTGACACTTTCTACTAGCTTAAGAAAGCTAGTAACATTGAGCTAAGAGTAGCTAATCAGTCCATTTTAGCGCAGGTGTTTGCGTGTCTATCAGTGATATTGCTAGTCAGTCGATTAAAGTCTACAGGATGGCGCAGTTTTTCGGTTTAGCTTTTGGAGCCTTGGGTGGCGGGTTGGGTGTCGGTTCTGGCATCGGTTCTATAGGATCGTAGGTGTTGGTTTGGTGTCTGTCCATGTCAGCAGGGCTCGGCATTCTCCTCCTATCCGGCTGGTATTCAAAATCGTCGTTGGGGTAGCCTGGATTATGGAGGCATGTTGGCCTTTGTGATTAAGCTTGCAGGACAATTTCAAGCTTTGGAATATGTATTCATATATTTTTTTAAATATGCTATTTTTTAAAATCTAGTTTAATATTAAAGTGATACCCATAAACGAAATTTACCAAAAAACACACAAAAAAACAAAAAAAAACAAAAAAAAAAAAAAAAACAGCGATTTTCATGTAGTTCATGAACATGGTGATGATGATGATGATGATGATGATGATGATGATGATGATGATGATGATGGTGATAACGAAGATGATATTGATGGTGACGATGATAGTAATTATTATTATGTTGATAATGTCGATAACGAGATTATAAACTTTTTTTTCATATCATGAAGCCTAACGACCAACTCATACTACCAAAGCTTCTACAGTGCCCAATATAGATTCATCATGAAGAACAGCAGAAAACTGTTAATCAATGACGTATTTCACCAAACACATTCAACACAATGAACCCCGCTCAATGGTCTATACTCACGTTCTTTCCAGAACCCGAAGAGAAACCCTGGCCCAGGTGGAGTTGGTCCTCTGGAAAAGAGATCAGTATTGTTTTGCTGCATACTTATCGATAGAGAGAAAAGATTCATTTTAAGACTTGCTAGTTATATTGATAGAGAGTACAAATATGCTTAAATACTTGCTGGATATATCGATAATAGAATAGATGCGTTTTAAGACTTCTTAAATACATCGATAGAGAGAGAATAAATGCGGTTTAAGACTTGCTAGATATATCGATAGAGAGAACAGGTATGTTTAAATACTTGCTGGATATACCGATAGAATGAATAGATGCTCTTAAAGATTTCCTATATGTATCGATAGAGAGAATGAATATCCTTTAACACTTGCGGGATATATCGATAGAGACTGGACGTGCTGTAAAATATGCTCGGCATATTCATAGAGAGAATAGATGTGATTTAAGACTTGCTTCATATGGATTGAGAGAATAGATGTGCAATAAGACTTGCTGGATGGGTGTGTTTTAAGACATGCAGGATATATCGATAGAAAAAATTAATGTGCTTTAAGGCTTGCTGAATACAATCGATAGAAAGAGAAGATGTGCTTTTAGACTTGCATGTTATATCTTTATTTGGTAGATTACTTTAAGACTTGCTAGACACAATCGATAGAAAGAGAAGATATGCTTTTAGACGTGCATGGTATATCTTTATTTGGTAGATTGCTTTAAGACTTGCTGGACACAATCGATAGAAAGAGAAGATATGCTTTTAGACGTGCATGGTATATGTTTATTTGGTAGATTGCATGCTTCAAGACTTGCTGGTATACCAATAAATAGATCAATTATACTTTAAGAGTTGTTCATTATATCATAACCTACAGTGTTCTTTCATTTTCTAACATTGCCATTTACTATATTCCTTATATCGTGAAGTGGGATTTTTTTTCTCTCTAAGCAATTCTTCTTTCATTTTCTTTGATTAATGTGAATAAAGAAATAGATTGTTAGTTCTGAGTCCATTTCCTTAAATACTTTTTCTCTGCTTGTGTAATTACTTTCTTACCTATCCATATATATTATGCTTGATGATTATTCTATCATTTTGTAATACTGCTCGACAAAGAGGAAGGTTAATAATGACAAAAAAAAATTTGGGTACCTTTATTTATATATATATATATATATATATATATATATATATATATATATATATATATATATATATATATATATATATATACATATATAATATTTTGATAGACACGCGATTTTGCCAATGAACTATCTCTACATCTAAACCGACACCCATTCTGACATTTTACGCTACACCTGCAAAGATGGATTGAGTATTTCATACCTCATTTGATTGACTGATTGTTGTTTTATTGATTGATTGACTGATAATGAGATTGCACAGTTTCTTATCGCCACCGCTAGAGAGTTAGCTGCTATGTACCTGGGGACACTTTGCGACCTCGATGTAGAGCACAGAGGAAGCGGAGACCAATCAATTTCCCTTGAGGTTTTTATGTACTCAACTTGAACTGTATTATTTTTTTATGTAAACCGATAGAGGTAAGCCGATTTGCGCCTACATTCGATCTTAAGCGGGTGAGAACTGCCACTCTCTTCTTGCAAAGTGAGTTGAAGGAATAGAGACTTGATCGATTCAGGTCACAAAAAGCTAATCTTCGAGTGAACTAGACTGAGACAAAGAGGATGTGGTCAAACCTTTTGTAGTTGAAGAAGTCCGAATCAGTTTTACCCGCCTCCATAAATAGATGATGACGTTGAGATCTCTCTGCAATTAATGAAGTATCTATACACACACAAACTACACTCGCATATATATGTACATATGTGCATACTTACACACACACATACAAACTTGAACCCAACCAGACATTCATAACATGCACATATACACACACAAACTCTTACCGTGGTGGAGTTGGCGGTGAGTAGGGTCTCCCATGGGGAGGTCGAGGCGGAGGTTCGCGTCTTGGTTTAGGTCTGGATAAGATACAGTTAGGAGAAGCCAAGGTTCATACTAGGGCTAGAGGATATCAGAGGAGTGTTTTATACATAGGAAATAAAATGAGGCAAGATAGGAGAGATAGAGTGATGGGCAAGAGAGAGAGACAGACAGACAGACAGATGGTGATGATGATGGTGATGATGGCTAAGAGAAACGTACAATTTGCAGTTTCAATTGATTGAATCATAAAAAGTAATAAAGAGGATAGAGAAAAGAGTTAATGAGCAAGAGAGAGAGAGAGAGAGAGAGAGAGAGAGAGAGAGAGAGAGAGAGAGAGAGAGAGAGAGAGATGGGTATGGATATAGAGTGAAGGAGAGAGACAAGGGGAATAAAGAAGACTTAAAATTGAAGTATTTTGAGCCGAGTTATCTTTCTTGGTCTGGCAAGCCACAAAGAAGTCGATAATTTATAAATTGCATATCATGCACAGCATTTACACACACACTAACAAATCAACTGTTATTTTAAATTTTTTTTTCTTACTTCAGATAAAAATTTGTAACAAATAAAGAAAAGTCTGATTGGCGATCCTTCATTATGTTTTGAAATTAAATCAAAGTTAAGAGAGTTTTCTCCTGCGCATCATTTACCGGCTATTTTTGGAATAGCCTTAAAATATTCAAGAGATCAGATACGTCAACCAAGATTTTTAGAGGCTGTGTCACAATCAGGCGTAAAGCTTAGGAGAATTCGGAGAAGATAAATTCACACCGCTGTGACATAGTTGCGTCTCACTCGAGGAGTGCCCTACCTTGGCTTTTTTTTCTTGCACTTGTCGGTGCAGCGCCGGCAGCTGATGTTCCTGCAGGAATCAGCGCAGAGGAGGCCATACCGCCAGATCATGTAGCTGAGGAGACCCAACAAGACAGCCCCGAGCAGAGAGGCTAGGACGATCCAAGAGACATTGTTTGCCTGACGGGGGCACACATACACGAATATAGTGAGAGACAGAAATCCAAGAGGAATGGGCTGACTTAAGGGATCTTAACTGTAACCAAAAGGAGTGGACAGTTTGTTATTGAGGCAGTATTATATTTATTTGATTTTGGGTAAAATTCTGACATTGCTCAGTTCAATATCATTTTTTTTTAATAGTGTATCCTATGGTGAATTTTCAGAGTTTGATGTAGACCTTGTCCTAAACAACATAAGATTATACGAGAGGAGGGTGGAAAAAAAAGAGGGGTGGTAAAGAGGCAGATACCGGTACAGAGTTATAATATATGTAAAGAGAGTGATAGAGAGAGATTCAGCTGGCTAGATAGAGAGAGACTTGAACGTTACAGAGGATAGATAGATAGATAGATAGATAAACATAGGGATAGAGAGAGAGAGAGAAAGAGAGATGTCACGGAAGACAGTAGCCATGGATATCTCAGAGCAGCCTCTAGAAATATATCCAAATCGATGTCACTTATTTTCCCTTCATAATCATATTTCCCACCAGAATCCATACGAAAAGGAGCAAAAATCTCTATATGTAATTGTTATGTTACAATAATCAGTTTGAGACGCTTTTTGCTATTTACACAACTTTGTTGGCAAGCACAAACATGCTTATAAAATATAAAATCACTGTAGAAATCTTATCTGGAGAAATATGGTAGGCACTAGGTACAATAATAAGATCAGTTTTTGTAAAAAAAAAAAACAACAACAAATTTATTTAAATACACTTAAACATTCATTTATTATGTAGGTTCAAAAAGATGTCAAACTATGATTTCACGTTAGGGGGTGCACCTTTCATCACTTTTTGCATGAAATCATAGCCTTCTTATAATGCTTGATAGAAAACTATAACATATTTCGAAATTGCAATATCAGCTGCTGTCATTTTTATAAGGTAAGAATGAATGAAATAGGAAAGTGGAATAGACAAAGTGCAAAGTAAAAGTTTTATATATGTCTAAAGTGATGAAGATGAGTTTAGTATTGATGAGATAGCTCATAACGTTGATGTGTAATTATGTTGATGAGGATGTTAGCTTCATCACTCACTCTGGACGCCTCGGGTGCGGCTGTAGTAGTGCCTGATCCCCCAGAGGCTGGCGCTGCTGTAGTGGGATCTGGTGGGCACGGCTGAGGGTTGACACAGAGATACAGGTTCGTCACTGGCCACACAGGTCTGGTGTGTGATGACTGGTGTTTGGTATCTTGTGTCTGATGACTAGTGTCTAGTGTCTGTTGTTTCGTGTCTGCTGACTGGTCATTGGTCTAGTGATTGGTGTTTGGTGTCTGGTGACTGGTGTTTGGTGTATAGTGTATGGTGTTTGGTGTCTGGTGACTGGTGACTGTTTTCTGGTATCTGGTGTTTGGTGACTGGTGTCTGGTATCTCGTGCCTGGTATCAGGTGTTATGTGTTTAATGTCTGGTGTTTGGTGTCTGATGTCTGGTGATTAGTGTTTGGTGCTTGGTGTCTAATGTCTTGTGTTTGGTGTCTGGTGTCTGATGACTAGTGTCTAGTGTCTGGGATTTGGTACCTGGTTTTTGGTGTCTAGTGATTAGGGTTTGGTGTCTGCTGAGTAGATTCTGGTTTCTATGTGTTTAATCTCTGGTGCTTGGTGTCTGATGACCAGTTTTGGTTTCTGGTGTCTAGTGACTGATGTCTGGTGACTGGCGTTTGGTGTCTGGTGGCTGGTGAATGGTGCTTGGTGTCTAATGATTGGTGACTTTTCTATTGACTGGTGTTTGGTGCATGGTGACTCGTGTCTAGTGACTGTTGTCTTGTGACGTGAATTTGGTATCTGGTGACTGGTACTTGGTGTATGGTTACTGGTGTCTGATCTAGTGACTGGTGTGGTGTCTTGTGCCTCCCATTGGGTATCTGGTGAAATCTTCACAGCATTTTCTGTCTTTCTATCGGTGTTTGTGTATGTTCTGTGACAAGTGTGCCTGGCCAACTAGGCAACACTCGATTTCTATTGAACTGTTTGTATATACGTATAGTGCGCCTGATTCATCTGCACAGCACTTGGTCTCTGTATGCTTATGTTTATATAAGTCTGTTTATGCTCATCTACATAATACCTGGTCTCTTTATGTCTGCCCTGATGTATGTATATTTATGCTTATCTCTTATTTTGAATTCCCCTGATTATCTCTATGTGTAACTCCAAGTCACTACCGTTCTCTCTCTCTCTCTCTCTGTCTCTCTCTCTCTCTCTATCTATCTATCTATCTATGCATCTGTCTTTTCCCCTTTCTCTTTCACTCTCTCTTTTCCTCTATCACGCACAGTCGCACCACTCCTTTCGATTTTTTTTTATCTCTAAATCTTTCTCTCTTTATGACCTCACTCTGTCATCTCCACTCTTTCCCCTTGACTCTCTCTCTCTCTCTCTCTCTCTCTCTCTCTCTCTCTCTCTCTCTCTCTCTCTCTCTCTCTCTCTCTCTCTCTCTCTCTCTCTCTCTCTCTGTCACTGTCTCTTTTTTCTTTTTCTCACCCTCTCCTCCGTGACTTTCTTTGTCTCTTCCCCCATTTCACTCCTCCCAACCGATTGTCCCCCACCTACCAGATATCTGACGCTGACCCGGGCAGGGTTGATGCTGGTCAGCGGACCTGGAGTCTGACCCTGGTCGGTCACGTGAGCATCAAATGTGATGACTGTGCCGGCGTCTTGTACAGCGTCCAGCACGACCTCCCCGCCAGACCCGACACTTATTGAGCCACCGGCGCCTCTGTAGGGCGAGGGAGGGGGTCACATGATTTAGAAATACACCAACCGAAGTTGAAAAAAAAAAATTTTGATCTTTTTAAGGACACTTCTCAACACATCTTGTAAAATCGGATATCTTTAGCTTATAGTGTTTTACTTGTTTCTGATTAGAGAAGGTTTCCAGTTATGCTTGCGGTTTCCCTCTTCACCTGTACACTTTCAGAAAAAAAATGGATCTTATACATAATAAATGTCGTGAATATTTGAGCTGATTTGTATCAGAGCGCATAGGTAGAAAAAAAAAGATTTCTTGTCAGATAAAATTAAACTTCAAAGATCACATTCGATTCGTGTAGGATAAGATATTTTTACAGGCAAATCTAGATGAAATATTTTTTACACTGGTCTGTGAGATTTTGTTGGCCTTAACTTCATCTATCTGTTCTCTAGAATAAGGAATGTAAGTGCGTTATTGCACACACACACACACAAATGTATAAATATATCGCTAGAAATGAATATTTATTGAATCATATGAACAAAAAAGAATGCACGCCTAAAATAGATTTCGGTTGATGCCGCCCAAATTTTCTGTCGCTGTAACAACAGAGAACTCACGAGAAGGTCAACACGTTGTTTTGTTCCCTGGACGAGTCAGCATCCTCTGCCTCCAGGTTACCCAGTATTGTACCTGATGGAAGGTCAGAGAACATTCGTTCATGTTACACTGAAACCATGGACAATATAACTGTATGCTAATAATGAAGTGTAGTTAGATCAGAAACAAAGAAAGAAAGAATGTTGCTTGAATTTGAGTCACCTGATCTTCAGATTGATTAGTTCCTCAAACACAGTGATTATGAGTTTGAAAGCCAAGTTTAACTGGACCACTACAGATGGTCGCTCAGTAAATAGCTTCTTTTCAATTTTTTTGCTAATATATTTTTAGTATACATTAAGGTTTTGGCATAAAATATTAATTACACAAATAGGAACACTAATTTCAAATGTTTGTGTTAGTTTCAAAGGTAATTTACACCCAATATTTTCCCATTCTTGAATCTGAAATTAGTAAATGAATAATCTGACGTATTTGGTGCCTACACAAAACATTCATTTCCCCTCAGTAATAAAAATTTCTTCGTACGTACGAAAAAAAAGTCTGAATGCAAAATACATAAAGATTACACTCTTTAACAACTTTTCGACACAATTCTCATTAGATATCCAGAAAGGCACTTGGGCATATAACTCAAATACTATTAGGTAACAAAAAAAAGATGCTGCTTATCTTTTCAAGGAATTTGTAACCCTGCCGAGTCAATTTTATATTTATCGAATTTTTAACTGTCCAAAGTGTGATTTTAGAAAATCTGAGCAGCAAATCTCTGATTTTCGCTTATATGACTCTCCAATATCTGATAATTGAATATATTACTCTCCAATATATGGTTATCGAATATCTGAAACCCAACATCTGACTATCTTATATCTGGCAATCGAATGTATGACTTTCCAAAATAGAATTTTCAGCTATCTAACGTAGCAATATCTGGCTATCCAAAATCTTATTATCTAAAGGTTTAACATTCAATCTCTGAATACTCAAAATATGGCTATCAAATATCTGACTATCCATTGTGTGATTTTCAAATATTTAACTATAGAATCCCTGGTTATCGAAATAATGACTCTCCAATATCTGATAATCGAATATATGACTCTCCATTGTGTTATTATAGAATATCTGAATGTCTTAATCTGATTATCGAATACTGGCACTCCAATATTTGATTGTCGAATATAGGACTCTCCAATATCTGATAATGATTGAACATCTGACCCTCCAATATCTGACTATCCAATACGTAATTATCGAAATCTGACTACCCAATAGTTATATAACTATCGAATATCTGACTCTCCACTATCGGCATAAAGGAAAGCCTCCGTACCAGGGGCAGTGCAGGCTGTAGCAGCGAACCCATAACGCGGTGTGAGGAACCTGGGAGCGTTGTCGTTACAGTCCAGGAAGTTGACTGTCACTGTCGCAGTGGCGGACAGTCCTCCTTTGTCCTTCACCTGACCACCGGTCAGACAAAAGACACATATCAAAATTTAGTTTTGCTTTTTTTTTTTTTTTTTTTTTTTTTCTGTTTTGTTTTTCTATTTTTTAACTAGTGCACAAGATAGAGAGACGTCTAATTTATAATGTCTTGTTTTCACGTACCTTGCTTCAAATGTGCCGATATATATATTGTAAAGTATACAGGCACAAAAGATACAACGTTAGGAAAGTCTAATAAGTTTGTAAATATCAACATGTTTTAACATAGTCTATTGGGCTGCGTTTCATCTTTTCAACATTAATACTTTTCTTTCTGTTGGTTAATATTTATTAATCTTTCAGATTTAAGTTCAAGTTATAGATTTAGTATTGAAATATGTCTTGAACACTTACTCTAACTACATATGTGTACTGGACATCACGAGTAATCGGTTTATCGTAATCGGGATCCACGTCGTAATTGATCGCTGTACCGAGTACTCCCGTATCTGGGTTAATAGTGTAGTAACCTTCAATATTCGAGCTGATAATCGTCCATGTTTGGGTATCTGTAGTGTCCTCGTCCGAAAGTGTGTAGGGCGGATCGAATTCGTCCTAAGAAATAAATGGAACAAGCATATTCGTAAACAGAGATTCTAAAAAATAGTTTTTGTGACGAACAAAAACAACGAAATAACTATCCATGAGCAAGTTGTCCCCAAAAAGGTGACTCGCTTTCTAACAATAGGGGTGCATACCACTAACAGATGTATAAACAGAAATCTTATGCATTAAACTTTTAACTAAATATGAGCGAAAAACCACTAAATCAGCAGCAAAAATAAAAATGATAATAACAACAACCGCAACAAGAAAGATCTAACAACAAAATCACAAATAATCACAGCATAATAGCAACATGAATCCACAAAATCAACTTATACAAATTAAATACTCCAAAGCCAAGAATAATATACATATCATCTTGCCTATTTGAAGATGTGGAAAAAGATTTTGCTGATAGTAATTGTTTCGAAATGTTTTGTTCTAATATAAAATGCTACACGCGACAGTAAGGTTCACACTCTGACTGACCTTGCCTTCACAGACGTCCACTGTCGATGTTGTCGGCGTCAGAGTTGGGGCTTCGTTCACGTCGATGACCTGTGGACACACAAGCTCAGCTCATGGCGTTGTTGGTAAAGTCTGTCTACTACAAGCAATGTTCAACTGTTCTCTTGGCAAGACCCCACCGATGACTTGGAAGAGGTTAAATAGCTCCCCATACGAGCACAATAAAGGTTTCTCAACCATTAGGACTGCTATCAGGATGATTTCTCTCTCCCTTTCTTTATTTTCCCTCTCGTTGTTTTTCCCTTTTTATATCTTTTTTTCTCTCTCTCTCGATCTCTCTCACTCTCTCTTTCTCGCTCTCTCTCTCACACACACTCTCTCTACCTCTCTACTTCTCTATCCTCTCGCTCTCTCACACACACTCTCTCTACCTTTCCCCTCTCTCTCTCTCTCTCTCTCTCTCTCCCTATCTTTTTCTTTCTCTCAGC
>JAWDGP010002745.1:30000-37500 GCA_033675545.1 Elysia crispata | reverse complement strand
TTTGTTCTGATTGATTCTATAGATAGTTGTTACTTTTCTTAATTTTCCTCAAAAGTCATATACGTAGAATGGTATTCTTTGAAGCCTATAGTTATTGGTATCGTCAGATAGGATCGAACCTAACCACCGTAGAGCCCAGTGCTCGGGGGTCTTATCACACCACTGAAAGCCCTGGGATCGGTGATCTTTTCTTAACATCGGAGAGCCCAATGTTCGAAAGTTTTAACCTCACCACCGGAGGGTCCAATGTTCGAAAGTTTATACCTCACCACCGGAGGGTCCAATGTTCGAAAGTTTATACCTCACCACCGGAGGGTCCAATGTTCGAAAGTTTATACCTCACTACCGGAGGGTCCAACGTTCGAAAGTTTATACCTCACCACCGGAGGGTCCAATGTTCGAAAGTTTATACCTCACCACCGGAGGGCCCAATGTTCGAAAGTTTATACCTCACCACCGGAGGGCCCAATGTTCGAAAGTTTATACCTCACCACCGGAGGGCCCAATGTTCGAAAGTTTATATTTCACCGCCGGAGGGCCCAATGTTCGAAAGTTTATACCTCACCACCGGAGGGTCCAATGTTCGAAAGTTTATACCTCACCACCGGAGGGCCCAATGTTCGAAAGTTTATATTTCACCGCCGGAGGGCCCAATGTTCGAAAGTTTATACCTCACCACCGGAGGGTCCAATGTTCGAAAGTTTATACCTCACTACCGGAGAGCCCAATGTTCGAAAGTTTATACCTCACCACCGGAGGGTCCAACGTTCGGGGATTTTTCCTTACCACCAGAGAGTCCAGTGGTGGGGGATCGAAAGAAAGGCGCTATGAAGACTGATTTTTTATGTCTATCCATCTCTCTCTTTGTAGTTGTCTACTTATCTATCTATCTCCCATAGTTGAGCACTCTTATCAATTATTCCAACTTATCTTGAAACTATCTATCTATCTATCTATCTATCTATCTATGTACCGATCTATCTGTATCTTCCTCCTCCTCCTCTGTTTTTTTCTTTCTTTTTCTAATTATCGAGATCTACTACTTCATTTTATATGATATATATATATATATATATATATATATATATATATATATATATATATATATATGCCTGTCTTTTTGCCTGTTTCTCTCCCAGTGTCTGAATACAGTGCGAAACCATGGACATTAGTGGTTGTTATGTTGCTCGTCTGAGCGCCTTGCTCTATCTCTGTCTGAATCTCTCTCCTGCTCTCTCTACCTCTCTCTCTCTCTCTCTCTCTCTCTTTCTCTCGGCACCTCTCCGTCTCTAGCTCTTTCTTGCTCTTTTTATCTCTCTCTCTCTCTCTCTCTCTCTCTCTCTCTCTCTCTCTCTCTCTTTCGGCACCTCTCCGTCTCTAGCTCTTTCTTGCTCTTTTTATCTCTCTCTCTCTGTCCCTCTCTATTTCTCTTAAAATCTCTTTTTTACTGAATCTCACCAACGACTGAGTACTGTGCGAAACCATCAGGGTTGGTGGTTGAAATGGTGTAAGTCATATCGTCTCCATCTCCGTCCTGGAAGCGGAAAATGTAAGCGGTACCAGTCTGGTCCTCTGGGATGTGAACTTCCCTGTCCAGATTGATGGCCACTGGTGCTACACTGGAATCTGGTCGAGGTTTTTGTGGAGGTGGAGACAACGCGTTGAGGAAAAAGAGGATGAAATGGATCAGGATATTTTGCACAATCAGAAAAAATAGTAAAATAAAAGTAAAGAAAATTATGAAAGGATAGGACAAGGAAAGATAATAAAATATAATGGAAATGGTGTGAAAAGTATGTGTAAGTTGACCATTCTTTTCGTTTCGTAGTACACAATATTTAAAAGATTACAAATTTTCTCTTGTTTGCTATGTTCATGGTTAGTTCTCATCAATTATACGATTTTTAAAAAAAATCAATTAAAGATAAAAAGATCTTTTAAGAAATAGATTTTAACTTCAATTTACACCTTGGCATGTTGTAACTGACCGTCCATGACGAGGTTGATGACCAGTGGACCTGTCTCACTCTTCCCGTCATCAATGGTAACCTCTAGCGTGACCCAACACCGACACAGCGTCCTCAGGTCAACGGTACTGCGGATTTCTCCGTTTACTGGCGTGAAAAAATAAAGGAAATAAGCTAATTCTGTACATTCCAAATCTATTTTAAGACTGTTTAAAATGATCATTCAGAGGGCTATGAGTTCCCCAAAAAGTACCCCAATGCTCATTGCTTTGCGGAACTTTTCAGCTGCGCATTTCTTTAAACCTAAATGATAATGAATGTTCACAAGGATATATAAATAGATTTGAATTTTCAAAATTGGCGAACTCTTGTTATTAGAAATAACAGAGGTAATATACGACATGGTATTTCTATTTAAAGCACTGGTTTGCACACCTCGCTTTTAGGTTTATGTCCAACTGGTACAGGTGACAAATTTTCAAAATCTTTAACAAACTGAAATAATCAATTGCAAGTTTTCTGCCAAATTAAAAATATGAAGTAAGCATGTGCAAAATTAATGTTCCAAAGTAACTCTATACTAGGAATTATTTTCCCAATAAGTCGTTTCATTTATGCGTCAATCTTTTTTTCGGCTTGTCAAATCAAGATCTCCCTCGAAAACCCTGAAACTTCTTCGAGATTCTCAAACAGTGATACAGCGGTGTGTCCACTCACTGGAGTTGATGGTGAAAGCTCCGGACACGCTGGACGGGACGACGGTCATCGTATACTCCAAATCATCGTTCTCGTCGTCCACAGCCTGCACGTCATAGACCACCTCGCCGGCCGCTGTATCTGCCGTGATCGTGTGCTCCACTGGACAGGTCAACATGGGACACACACGCAAACAAAATTTAATAACAGCAATAGATTAGCTCTATGAAATATCATTTTCAAAATTATATTTTTACTATGGTATTTAAATGATTCAGTCTTAATATTTATCCCCGACAATCCTATAATGATCGTCAATAGTTCTGTATTTGTCGCCAACAGTTCTATATTTGTCGCCAATAGTTTTGTATTTGTCGCCAATATTTATGTATTTGTCGCCAATATTTCTGTATCTCTCGCCAATAGTTCTGTATTTTTCGCCAATGATCCTTTATTTGTCGCCAATAGTTTTGTATTTGTCACCAATAGCTCTGTATTTGTCACCCATGATTCTTCATTTGTCGTCAATAGTTCAGTTTCTGTTACCGGTTATTCTGGATTTCTCACCAATGGTTTTGTATTTGTCACCAATTGCTCTAATTTGTAACAAATAGTTCTATATTTGTTATCAATGGTTATATATTTGTCACCAGTATCTCTGTATGACTGTGTCACTGATTTCTCTGTACTTATCACCAATGATTCTATATTTGTATGAAATAATTCTACATGACAGTATCACGGATTTCTCTGTATTTGTTAAGAATGGTTTTTTATTTGTCACGAATGTTTATATATTTGTCACCAATGATTTTATACTTGTTATCGATGTTTATATATTATTTTGTCACAATGACAGTATCACGGATTTGTCCGTATTTGTCACAAATGGTTTTGTATTTGTCACAAATAGTTCTGTATTTATCACTAATGGTTCTATAAGAATCTGTCACTGGTTTATCTGTATGTGTCACGAATGGCTATATAATTGTCATCAATGATTCTTCATTATTTTGTCACAAATAATTCTATATGGCTATGTCACTGATTTCTCTGTATTTGTCAACAATGGTTTTGTATTTGTCACGAATGTTTATGTATTTCTTACTAAATACTCTATATTTGTTACCGATGATTCTGTCTTAATCAACACTTTAATTCTCTTCTTCTTTTAAAAAACTATTTAGAAATTCCCAGATGTATTCAACACATATTCCATTTTTCTTACCAACCAAAGACCATATCAGGTTGGAAGTATAACGAGGAGTTGGGTAGGATGAATCTTACTAACCAAAGAGAGTATCAGGCTAGAAGTATGGCGGGGAGTTGGGCAGGATGAATCCTACTAACCAAAGAGAGTATCAGACTAGAAGTATGGCGGGGAGTTGGGCAGGATGACTCCTACTAACCAAAAAGATTATCAGGTTGGAATTATGCCGGGGAGTTGGGCAGGGTGAATCCTACTAACCAAAGAGAGTATCAGGCTGAAAGTATGGCGGGGAGTTGGGCAGGATTAATCCTACTATCCAAAGAGAGTATCAGGCTGGAAGTATGGCGGGGAGTTGGGCAAGATGAATCCTACTAACCAAAGAGAGTATCAGGCTGGAATTATGGCGGGGAGTTGGGCAGGATGAATCCTACTAACCAAAGAGAGTATCAGGCTGGAAAATATGGGAAGTTGGGCAGGATGAATCCTACTAACCAAAGAGAGTATCAGGCTGAAAGTATGGCGGGGAGTTGGGCAGGATGAATCCTACTAACCAAAGAGAGTATCAGGCTGGAAGTATGGCGGGGAGTTGGGCAGGATGAATCCTACTAACCAAAGAGAGTATCAGGCTGGAAGTATGGCGGGGAGTTGGGCAGGATGAATCCTACTAACCAAAGAGAGTATCAGGCTGGAAGTATGGCGGGGAGTTGGGCAGGATGAATCCTACTAACCAAAGAGAGTATCAGGCTGGAAGTATGGCGGGGAGTTGGGCAGGATGAATCCTACTAACCAAAGAGAGTATCAGGCTGGAAGTATGGCGGGGAGTTGGGCAGGATGAATCCTACTAACCAAAGAGAGTATCAGGCTGGAAGTATGGCGGGGAGTTGGGCAGGATGAATCCTACTAACCAAAGAGAGTATCAGGCTGGAAGTATGGCGGGGAGTTGGGCAGGATTATAACCTGGACAACCTCCGTGGCTGCAGTCTCAAAGTTGTCGTTACAAGCTATGGTGATGAGGTACCTCCTCGCACTTGCATGGCTGAGAGTTCCTACACCGGCCCGATACTGCAGACACTCCACTGCAGGGAGAAAAAGAGGAAGAGATGAGCATTAGTTCTGATCCATCATGATAAGGTTCGTCCATTGGAATGTCTGTTGAGAGTCATAGGGTTAAACAGAAGTACAGGAAACAATGAAAGTAGTTTTAAATGTTTTAATAAAGAAATTATATTTCAAACCAAGAAATATTTGATATAAATTTGATGGCAAACGTCAGCAGTTACATTGGTTATTGTACTCGAGTGAAAAATTATTTTGGTAAAGTAGCCCCTCGACGTCCTTTTGAATGTTGAACTTTTTTTGTCTGACATTGATTGTTAAACCTCACCGGCCCCACAATCCAACACTCCAAAGCAGTTGGTGCACGGATTGGACGGGTTGACGCTCTGGACTGTGACGTCAGTCAAATCACCGTCAGGGTCACTGCAGTCAATGATGGACAGGACCTGGTTAAAGTCTGTACCTTCATACAGGAGGGCCACCTTGTCGAACGAGTTTATAACAGGCTGGGTTGGGGGGGGGTAGAAGAGAGACAGACAGACAGATAATTCGACAGTCACTCAGAGAATGAGGGGGAAACAAAAAAGAGACAGAGAGGCGAAATGGGCTGGGTGAGAGTGATATGGTTGGGGTAGGAGAAATTTATAGGTTAGGGTAGGGTAAAAACATGTCTCATTGGAATTTATATTGTAAAATCAACAAAACTTTACGCTCAACAGAATTGAACAAAATCCATTTTAGGAAAACCAAAGCCCTTTTAGTTTCAGTTAGATCAAGTGCTGCTGAAATGTCTCCTCTCTTCCAGGCGGCAGAATTATCCAATGTAAGTTATCAGTTGTGAAATAAGGGCCAATATGGCAAATAGACTATTCTGTACTTTACCAATCTCTCATGCGCTTAATCAAGTTTATAAGTTTTCGATTCATTTATATTTTGTAGTTTTTCCCCCCTTGAGAAAGGGTTTGTTGACAACTAAGTATACCAAGCTAGCGGAGATTGTTATAATGTTAGTTTTGCCAAGAGGGGAAAATAATGAATTCAAATGGTGTAAACGGCTCTATTCTATAGGTTTTTTTAATTAATAATTGAAGTTATAACTTTTTAAAATGATTTTAAAGGGTGAGTTCCATAAATGAGGGTGACTCACCGAGGCCGATGCTGTCATCAAACACAACAAGAAGACACAGGCACGCAGATTTACCCATCTTTCAGAGCGCTTCATCCCCTTACTCTAAAACGGGAGCGATTTAAAATTAGAACTAAGGTTTAGAAATAGGAGTGTCGACATTTGACCGAGTTTAAGCAATAACATAAAGCATGAGAAAAATATATTGTTCCAGACAATAACAGTATGTACTATTATATAACAATAAACAACAGCAAAAAGCTCCAAAAACAAAAAAAAAAACAAAAAAAAACACCAACATAAAAACTACAACCATTTCTTACTTCTTCTACTACTACTACTACTACTACTACTACTACTACTACTACTACTACTACTACTACTACTACTACTACTACTGCTGCTGCTGCTGCTGCTACTGCTCCTGCTGCTGCTACTACTAATACTACTACTACTACTACTACTACTACTACTACTACTACTACTACTACTACTACTACTACTACTACTACTGCTGCTGCTGCTGCTGCTGCTGCTAATAATAATAATAATAATAATAATAATAATAATAATAATAATAATAATAATAATAATAATAATAATAATAATAATAATAATAATAATAATAATAATAATAATAATAATAATAATAATAATAATAATAATAGTAATAATAATAATAACAATAATAATAATTGCTTCTAATCTCACATAAATTAATTCCACATTCTAAAGAGTGTGTAAAAAAAAACAACCATCACCTTTGATTGAAGTACGAGTTCTCTGTCGTGTGGATTCTGTAGAGAGTATCAGGTGCTTCAAGATGTCTAACTCCAGCTTTAGATAACGGGAAATCAGTGTCACTGCGTACAAAGAGGATCTTCGTAATAACCGTATTATCAAAGTGTAAAATTACACACAAATTATTATTCACATTGTTTATTTAAACATGTAGCCGTTGCCGCTTCAATCTAAATATATTCTTTCGCTGTCTTTTTTTTTTTTTAACTGAAAGCACCTTTTTTTGGGGAAAATTTTCAATATAATATCATCTTCTCTACATAATTGTTGCTATATTCAGTACATATTTATTATGTAGTTAAGGTCTCTCTGTCACCCTTCTTTTTATATATGTATCTCTCTGTATCTCTCTTTATCTGTCTCTCTCTCTCTCTCTCTCTCTCTCTCTCTCTCTCTCTCTTTCCCTCTTTTTCTCTCTCTCTCTCTCTCTCTCTCTCTCTCTCTATCTCTCTATCTATCTCTGTTTCTTTCTTGCTCAACTCTCTTTCATCATAGTCAATGTTTTTTACCCTCCTCTTGATTCTTTCTCGTTTATTCACTGGCTATTATTTAATTTGTTTTCGCTATGCGCAAGGAAGAAAAACAACTGTTTTTAATGTTTTAAAAAGCGTTTAAGCATTTTAAATCAGAAAATACTCCAGATG
>JAWDGP010002745.1:0-25000 GCA_033675545.1 Elysia crispata | reverse complement strand
TAAAAAAAAAATGTCTTACAGCTAAATTACAAAATACTTAGACCAAAAATGTAATGTTGTGTTTATCTTATGAATCTAATTCATCCTTCAGGCTATTATCTACCAATTTGCTTAACTTACTTGGCGGCTTCATCTCCCACTCGGACACTAGAAGAATAGGCGTATTCCTCTTTGCCATCGATACGGAAGTCAAGTCTGAGCTCATAATTACCCTTCAAGCACAGTACAGTCGGACGATAGACAAAAAAAGCAAAGCAAATAAAATTTAAGAGACTTTGTGTTTCAAATGCAAGGAGTGAAAAGCATATAAACCAAAACTTACAAAGAAAAATTTTACTTTTATGTTTTAATTATCTTAATTTGAGGATTGTACGAAAGATTAAATGAATTTTCCAAAAGCGAACATTAAATTGCTATGCTATATTTGTCTTGGTGGCTCTGAGTATTCCTTCTGGTAATAAAATCTTGTCTAATCGTCTACATGATGCTTCATAAATTATATATCTATATTATCTTTTGCAAATACAACAATATAGATACTTCACTTAACTGGAAAAAAAATAAAAAAAATAAAAACAACAAATAACGAAATTGTTGTGCCATAAGTTTAAATAATATCACTTCTATAGGTCGTATTGGATGATAAGTTGTTTTTTGACAAATGGATATGAATCAAAGAAAGTGGTCAAGTACTTCACTTTGTGCACTCATAACTTCACTCAGTATAAAATGGCATTCATGCGATTTCACATTAGTTGGGTCAGTAGATGAGACACATATGCTTACTTTGATAAAACGATGAGGACAAACAAAAACCAGTTGAAATTATTTTAGAAGGTTATTTGACACACATACATATACAGATTAATTACAAAATTGTATAGAATTTGTTTAGGTTACTCCGTTCATAACATGCCGACATTAACCCATTTTGACAATCAACCTACGCCGCTTTTTATTCAGGTGTAATTGATAACAATTGAGACGCTTTAACTCTCTAACAGAGGGTGTAGGATCCAAACTCACGAAGAAAGCCCCTTTGAATATGTGAAAGCACTAAAACCCAGACATTCCCGCTTCTGCTGTACTTTATGCATAAATAGATGCATTGCTGAACAATTTTCATAGCACTAATTTTAATGCTACGTGAAATACTCATGAGGTTATTCTTTGTCTTGTCAGTTACATGTAGCCACATCATTATTTTGGGCGTAAAACATTCATTAAATGTGTTCGGTTACTAATATTAATAGGGTTTTAAACGTTCTGTTTTTTACGTTTCAAACAGAAGTATTTTAAAAATATGAAAACGATACAGACAGCGATAATAACAAATTTTATGGTCAGACCCTCTTGAAATAAACAATTTATACATTGATCAAATTAACAAACCATATTGAGCTGAGACTGGCATGAATATAAGTCTTGAGGAAACCAAGAGATTTAGAACCGTTTCCTTGTTGGTAGACGAGATATTGACCATCATATTGGCTGCATTCTTACCTTACTGGTCAGGGCATGGATTTGTTCGTTGCCAATCCAAAAGTCTCCAGTGTTTGATCCAAATCCATGTTTGTAGTCCTCCCAGCCTCTATAGAATACTACATCTCCCTTGTACCTTCTCTGAGGGGAATTAGTGACGAAATAACATTCTAATGGCTTCGAGGCGCTGCAGGCTTTAGAGCGAAAACTTCATCATTTATTTGACACCATGATATTTCTTAAAACTATTTAATAAAACAGATGATATAAAGAAAAGACAACCTTGGTATTGAAGGATTTTGGAAATTTAAAAGTAATAAACTGATATAATGCTTTATACTCATTATTAACTTTTTTTGTAAAGAAAACCCTAGCATAAGAAGATATCTGTTCAGATAATTAACAACAAGAAGAAGAAAAACAACAACAACAACAACAACAACAACAACAACAATAATAATAATAATAATAATAATAATAATAATAATAATAATAATAATAATAATAATAATAATAATAATAATAATAATAATAATAATAATAATAAAATAATTTAGTGTCATATCTTCATACTTTCATAAAAAGGACATTGAACTTAAACGTTCACAGCTTTAACTTTGTTTATTGGTTTTTAAAGAAATTTCACACCTGAAGGACAATCCACCCACCGCCATCTGTGTGTGTGTCACAGAGGATCTGTCTACTGATTGTATTGTCTGTCACGAGGGCATAAGGCTGGTACGACTTGGTCACGTCATCCCCCATACCTCGCTCACACACTTCTGGCTGGACACGGTCAACATTCAGGGAAATTGGGGAATCGAAAAAGGAAAACATTTCACACATAGGTCAAATTATCTGACCAAAATGTTTCGATTTCGTTAGAGATATTATTTGATACACATCAATAAGTTAAAAGTTTCCAGTTTTTCACTATGCTGAAAAATGTATGGAGTTCTTAGAAAATAAAAAGAGATCTGTGTCTATTACACTCGGATTCCTAGCTCTCTATATGAGTTTAGAGTTTTATATTCAGAATTAAACGTTTTTGCCCATGACTATCAAGATGAAAAGTTCATTGTAAAGTTGAATAAATGTTAGATACAAAATATTTGGCCTTGGTTGCATCACTTTAACATATATGAAATTGAAGAGTATTTATATGCCGTTTCTACCCATTCAGGTCATGCAAAGTGCAGTCTGTTCCTTTTACCATATACAGCGAGTTAAATAAATGTAGTGTAATTGAATTTCCTTTTCCCCGAGTCAGGCAAGTCAAGTAACTAGCGAGTAATTGTAAGTTATTTTTGCCGAAAATACTAACAGAATACACTTGTCTAGCGACCATTTATTTCTCCCCCAATGAATGAAAACACGATGGTAATTTGTTGCCAACCTTACCTCATCTCCTTTGCTTGTACTCGATGCTGTTTCGATTACCGCGATCCTCTTTTCCAGTTCCAGCAACGCTTTTGTATCATTCCCTTCACCCACATTTTCCAGCGCCGAGATTCGGTTGAAAACAAGATCTTCTAGGGTGGAAACTCTTGAAGAAGTATTTACGAAAGCGAGTGCAGCCACTGCTTGGTTCATCAATACTGTAAAAGATTCGGAAACCGCTTCACTGATTATTTCTGTGATGTTTCCCGCCTCAGAGGAGGCAGCGCTGTTCAGCTCTGCAATGCTTGGCGACTGGTTTGGACCGGCCGCGGCGAATTGTCGCCGTTTCTTGCCGGACGCGGTTTTGTAAAACGTTTCACACATGAAATACCCCGAGTTACACGTTTCTTCGTTCATCAGATCGAGCAGAAGGGTTGCGCTGGTGCTGCTGAGTGTACCGTTGCCAGTCATGTCCATCCTTGAGACTTCGGTGTTCGGCTTGGCTTTGGTTACTTTGATAAGATTTCTCCCTGTTCCAGCGGCTGTCACCAGATTGAGCTTCACGCTATCAATATCAATGTTGTTGTCCTCAATTTGACAGGTAAGCCGGCTGCAAATGCCAGGAGCGTTTAGCTGGCTAACTTGTCGATCCAGCTTTATTTCTAGGTCTGTTGACAAAGTGTGGAAATATCGCGCGTGGAAGACAAGATTTGAAGAGTCGAAGAGGCATGATGAGTACATAACGCCCTAAGTTAAATCAAACTTAGAACTGGTGGTAAGACAGAACGTACATCAAATAGCCTACTGAGAAGTGTCTAAATTTCAATAACAGATCACTTTTTTTAATTAACACCCTTTAATTGGTTTTAAAAACTTCTAATGAAGGATGTACATTCTTTGATTTAAATTTTATGAATAGGACTTCAACTTCATTTCTTTTTCAAGTGAATCAATCAAATCCAAATACATGTAACAACTGGACAGGTATATCCAGTTGTTGCCATACCAATGTAGAAGATAAAAATGTAGGGCAACTTCTTAACTTAGAACTCCTAACAATATATCTCATTTTCCTCCCTCAATCAGCTTATGAGATGGTTTTCCAGCAAACTCTAGATTTCACTGGGGCACCGTGTGTCACATCTGGCGGCACCGGTACAAGTATTTAGGGGTTCAGAAGGACGCACGCGATTTTCTCGAAACAAAATGAGCAAAAGGCTATATGGAAATGGACACAAAAACGCTTTGGGGAAATAAAAAGAACATTTATCCATTAAAACACTTAGTCTACATACACACGTATAGATATTTCTGTTAACAGTAGTCAAGAATAACTGCAACTCACAAGTTGATGTCCTTTTACTTTAACATGGTCAGGACTAGTTTAATTAAATTTGAAATAATCAACTTAAGGAAGACTTTCAAATCCCAGGATTACAGATGGTTACGGGTTGGAATTTCTTTTCAAAGGGACAAAGCAAAGTTTTTAGCAAATTTTACGAAAAACACGGTGAGATATTAAAATGAGTTTCTAAATCAGAGATATCATCTTGTTGAAAACTAATGCACGATTTTTAAACAGGATAAAACTCCCATGTTGATAAAGTTTGGGCAATGTATTGCCGATTTTTTAATCTATGTGTTTTTCAAGAGATACAAAGATATCACTCGCTTGCAAATTAGTTTTTTTTTTTAAATTGATGCAAAATTAGGCATACAATACAATTCAATTTATCAACATAGAACGAGTGCAACACAGCTTGCTAAAAATGAATCATAACTTTCTCTATTTCCTGTTATGTTTACACACTTTCCTTATAGATAATTTACTCCTAACGAAGCACAAGTTTCTTTCATTGTTTTTATACACAACAGACTTCATAACTTCATCCAAAAATATTTGTTTGTTCTTTCTCTGAACACCTGCCGGTAACTAGACGTTCCATCATTATGACAATGAAGAGCCGTACTTAGGACTCAAAGTGAGCTCTACGTCTAGATTATGTTTTTTTGTAAAGTGCTATAAGAGTATAGAAAAAAAAGTACCAAGACTTTGTTAGCAGGTTTATCGATCGAAGACATCCTGTATTGAATCTATAGACAGCAGTGTTTCACTGCAGATTTTGAAGAGTGACTTGAGAGCTTGCATGATACTGTTTATTTTTTTGTTTCAGAATTTTCGGAGGTGTTTTCGATGGACAGAAAATATATATATTTTTTTTTTTTAATCTCAGACAGTAGTAAAACCCTTAAAGGCCACATTGATTTGTAGGTAAGAATAGATTTGATGAAAATTTCGAGGTTCTAATTTTTGCTTACCAGTAAAAAAATTAGAGGACTATTTTATTGGTTACCGTGGTTAAGAACCATTTTGCGTCAAAGTGGTCAATGAAATAACTGAATGTGTTGAAATAGCTCGGTATAAAAAGTTATGTGGGAATTTTACCATACGTTGTGCCCTATACCAAAAAGCATAAGGTAACAGGCGTTGAATTGTTTTAGCTTTATATTGAAGCGGGTAAAATTCACACACTGCCTCACCTTCTATGTTTGAGATGACCTCCATTACTGACATCATAACCAGGAGACATCCAAGGAGGATGCCAACTCTCATTGTGCCCATGATGATCTTGTGTTAAATAGCTGTTACCGAGACAGATGTGACTACCACACTTGCCTCTTGGTCGATCTGAAAAAAGAGCAAAATAAAGAGATAAAGTTCTGATGAGACTTCTGCTCTAAGGCCATGGAACTTTATAAATAGATGATAAAAGGTTCATCAAATTAAATCTAGACAAAGACGATAATAGTTTAAAACTATATCCACTTTCGTGGAAAGACTTTAAATCTGAGCAGAAAAGAAATTGCCCTCATTACAAATCCTTTCTTTATAATGTATTTATGTGATATATATATATATATATATATATATATATATATATATATATATATATATATATATATATATATATATATATATATATATATATATATATATATATATATATGTCCAATTTGTCTCTTTAAGGAAGAGAATAATTTCAGTCTATTGTATTCAAAAAAGAAATTTTAAAATCTTTAAATGTCTGAGGAGCAACTCAGAGAAAACAAATCTTTTAAACTCCTATGGTAAACACGTTTGCTTTATTCTAACATTGAAGAATTTTGAGATCAAACCTACCTGCACGTTAGGATCTGTCGATCGTAGGCGAAGAAGACCTTCTCAAACAGCAATTCGTTGGTTTATTTATAGCAAAATCTTGGCATATCTGATTAGTTGATGAATATTATTAATGAAACGTTTTATGTAACTCATGCTTTGTCTGGGAATCATGTTTTATTAAAATATGTAGTCATGAAATCTAATCTCTGTCCATCAAACATGCTATTAGTTCAGATAAAGGCATATCAAGTCATAATCACATGCAACTTACATATTAAGATTGTTTGCTATAAACAAACTATATTGTACCTTTGTAGTTGAATTACTAGATAATTCAAAAGATCACTACTGGTTCGTGTTACTTCTAAATGAGTGATTTACGGTAATTATTCTGCTCATTCAGAGCGAAGCGACACGGAGCGCCAGTAGCTTATAATCTCGCAGGTTATCAAGCACGTCAGATGCTGGGGACAGAAAAAGTACCAATAGTTAGTTATCGAGCACGTCAGATGCTGGGGACAGTGGAGGCACCAAAAGTTATTTATTGTGCTGAAAATTTATCACCGAGAAGGCGGGAGCTAGAGGAAGAGCCAAAAGAAAAGGCTGTCCCCTTTAGTAAATGTTAAGTTACCGTAAACAGGCGTTGATTTTGTAAAGCAAATATTGAAGACGCATTCAATATTTCATCTTTCCCCTTAACACTTAATAGGTTTTTTTTCTTTCATTTTGGATATTTAAAATGAGCTCTAGATTTAGTCTATCCTTATTGCTGAATCATTATTGTCTTGTCACCTATAATGTCCATTGCCATGTATATTTTAAGTGTCTAGTCTTGAAATAAACCATTAAAATAAACGCGAAAGAAAAGGCTCTCATATTTCACCGACAAGCCAACCAAATGTTTTGTTTTAAGAGATGTTAGGAGTAAGAAACTAACTTACTTCTTTAACAATGTTGTCAAAGATAAGGTTCACATTTATATAATCCTCCCTATGTGATTTTCTTTTTACAAATCTAACTTTAATACTTTCCGTTTGACATTTCACTATTATCAGAGAAAGTCTCAAAGAAAAATTCTACAAGAGGGTGACATGTCCATTAAGATTGGCTTAAAATGCTCTGACTTTGACAAGATACCTGAAGAATGTGACACCTACGCTTAAATATTGACAGGACACCTGATGAGTGTGAAGCAAACCGCTTGGATACGGACAAGATACCCGTAAAATGTGACACAAAACGCTTGGATATTGACAAGATACCTGAAGAGTGTGGCACAAAACATTTACATACTGACAAGGTACATGAAGAGACCGATACAAAACCTATATTGACAAGATATTTCTGAAGGGTTTGACAAAATAAAGGCTGGAATCTGACAAGACGCTTAAAGCAGCTGACATACGCATCGACATTGACAAGGCACCAGAAGAGACTGAACAAAATAAAACTTGAACATTAAAAAGATAGAATACGCTTGGAGACTGACAAGAAGCGTCAGTCTCCAAGCGTTTTTTTTTTTTTTTTAGTGACGGGGTATGCGTGAATAAAATTACTCAAATAAAAATATTTTATTTCATAGCTTGTATCGTATGTGATGACTGGTCATTTTTTTTATATAAAACTCATTTGTTAGTGTAATTTAGTTTTTCTGCTCCTTTACAGACTGAAATAGAGATTTTAAAGGAAACACGCTGACCTGTAACTTATCCTAACAATTTAAATATAATAACTAAACTCATTGCGCAAAACCAAACCTTTTTACTCAGATCTTTGTCACGTGTCTTGATAAACAATGATGGACACAGTTGGGGGCCTATCAAATGGTTAAACCCTACTTTGTTATTGCTGCAGACATAGAATAATTGTCGATATGTCACCCAACCCTGCATACTATCGGCATAATCTATAAGTTAATGTGCATTGTGTATACCATTGTATTCTGAAATATTTCATGCGTATCCGTTTAAGCCAGGAGCTTACAGGGACGTTAGGGTCGGGAAGGGGAATGCCTCATCATTATACCCATGGCTGCAGCACCACTAAAGCTGCATCCCTCTCATAACGAACTTTAAAGTTGTGCATTTTTTCTCCCCCTTGCCACACCACTATCAAAAAACACAAAGTTAAATTATAGAATGACTGTGACGATACATTGCATTTATTGATTTCTAGATTGCCAATGTAGAATCAACCATAGAAAAATTTGAATGCGAACAACCTTATGCCGCGTGCTCGGAGAGCAACTGTTCCCCAAACATTTTGGTGGAATAAGCCACACAAAAAACATGCGTGATTAAAATTCAGTCTTTTCTCTTTGTCGTGCTACATCTAAATCTATTCAATAGACAGTCAAGCGCCCAGACACATCCTACATTTTTCATCTGTTTTATAACCAGTCAAGCACCCTGATCCAAGCTACATAACTACATCTGATCTAGAAAGAGTCAAGAACATTGATACATGCTGCATCTACTCCGTTCGGTAAAATTATGCATCCTGACCCATGCTGCATGTGCATCTCTTTGATTAACAGCTTATCATCCAGATATAATTTATGCTACATATATCTTTTAGAAAAACAGTGCACCATCCTGACCATGTTAAATATAGTCTCTTTGATAACGATCCATGCACTCTGATTCATGGTACATATACCTCTGTTTGATAAATTGTTAAGCATCAGATTAATGCTAATCTTAAATAAGCAGCTAGATGGTAGCATAACGAAGTAAAGGATTGTGGGCCGGAAAATGTCTCTTTTCATGAATGTGGTAAAGAGATAGCGAGTCAGGAGACATAACCAGTGACGTTACTAGAATCTATGTTGTTTTTTGTTTTTTTTTGCTGATCTCGCCTGATTCAAAATCAGCTGATAAGTCAACATGAAAAAAGAACTACTTACACAGTCGTGTGTTTTTGTTTTGTTTGTTTTTTGTGGGGGGTTTTTTTTGTTTTTTTTTGTTTTTGTTGTTTTTTTTTTTTTTTTTTTTTTTTTTTTTGGGGGGGGAGGGGCTGGGTTAGTTGGTTTTTGTTTTGTTTTTGTTTGTTTGTTTTTTTTTGTTTCGTATCATTTGGAATCAAAATAGCATATTTTTAATCTAAAATGTCATAAAATACAGTTCTGTCGTTGCAAAAAATTGTTTTTATTACTGGACCGTGGTAAAAGAGATATGTCATATTGGAAGGAGCATAGAATTTTCGCAGTTCAGCAATTTCTTTGGAACATTTCTACTTTCAGCGTTTTTATGTAAATATCATTCTTATTTCTGTGAATACGATTTTTTTTCAGAACTATAGTTTATAATGTTCTTGTCGTATGGAAAATAATCTAGCTGTACTGGTAATGCATATTACGAACCTTATGATTTAATAGCAATTATTTATGATATCAATATAATAATAAAAATCCTAGCTGTATTTGATTAATTCAGTGAAATATTCAGTAAACAAGTTAGGAAGTAGAGCTCGCATGTTGAACATCTAATTTCGCTAACATAAAATCTATGCAACGTGTCTCAGATTTTCTATTTGATAAACAGCCACGAACGAATATGTTAAAGTGGGATAATTACAACTCACTTTTAAGGTGATGTTTTGTTTCCAGAGAAATACAAGTTTGGTGATTCATATCAAATTTCAATTTTTATATGTATATATATATAGAGAGAGAGAGAGAGAGCGGAAGACAAGCGACATCTTTGTCCTCCCCTTGAAACACCAGTGTCGTATGAAGAGACTTTAACGTAAGATCTTTTATATATATATAAATATATGTATATATATATATATATATAATAGATATACTCTCAGAGCTATGCTCATGCTACAAACCGATGGGAAAAATGTTTGTCTATATTTCTAACGATGTTTTCTACCAACCGAAGGGAAAAAAAATATCTGTCTGCATATCTAAAGATAGTTTCTACCAACCAAAGGAAAAAAGGCCTTCATTTATAACATTATTTGTGCCAACCAAAGGAAAAAAAATGTCTGCTAACATTTATAATTTTTCGAAACATTTAAATTCTAGCATCGCTAACAACAACAAAACACAACAAGGGAACAACTTTGACCATAAGTATTGCAATAATGAAATAATAGACATTGGTTTTAAAGCACTTGGATATAGAAACACTATAGATTTACACTCATATTTTTACTGATGACAAAAATGCATTGTACAACATTTCAAATATCAAGAAAGTTTTAAAAAATAGAAAGTTTACAAAGTGTACGCCTTTCCTTTTTTAAGATAACCTACCACAGTTATAATGTACGTAAAAATGTAAATGCGCTCTTCATTCTTTTAATTTATTCACATTAGTGATTTGCAAGGATGATTTCCATTTATGTGTAAGCAAAAGAAAGGATGTGATTCGCTGTCGAACTAATACAAGCATCCTCTTTTGTAGAAGGGGACCCTATGTTATGCAAATAGGCGTTTGACGCCACCTTCAGTAGTTATCTATTGTGGAGGTAGTCTGCACGTCAAACACTTACATCTGCCTGTCAATCAACGCAAAGCTTGAAGGCTAATCAACATGAACAATATATCTCATAACTACTATACAAGCACCTGTTGTATACATTATCAGATATATGTGTAAATAAATATGAAACAACAAGTTATTATATTATCTTTTCTTGATTATTGGTCTATGTTCATGACAATTTTGCTGCAATCAATAATTACAAAATACAAAATTTCAAACGCATTTCGTTATTTTGTTTCCAACCAGATTTTCACTTACGCACAGCATATTTTGTTCCGATATTTCAAACTCATCCCTTCCATTTTCACTTACACACAGCATAATATGTTACTAAATTGTGCACTTCTCCCCTTCACTTTGACGAACACACAGCATATTATGTTTCTTATTTTACAATTATCACCTTCGACTTTCACTTTCATACAGCGTTTAACGTTCCTACTCGGCGATTTCAACTCTGGCCAACAAATTAAGATTTCTACTCACTTTGTAGACACTCAACTTTAGATATCATACGAATAGTCTCCACAGGTTTTCACCATCCAACCATAATGGTAATCAATGGTGTTGTTGTTTTCTTGCTGATAGTCGTCTCCAACTCTGAAGGTAAAGAGTTTAAGCTCTAGAAGGAGGCTTGTTGAAACCATGTACATCAGAAGGGTAAGTAAATTATAATACTTTGTCCCTGACCACCTCAACATAATAAAGTAAAGGATCTATATCTTTTAGAAAAGCCTGAAAATGATCAAAATATTTTTATCTTAAGAATAACTACTTATACTACTGTGATGCAATATTGTTCAGTCCATATTCAGTGTAATGTGAAGTTAATTTTTCCGCTTATGTAGGTTACAGAATGGCTGTGTCGATACATTGCTTAAGTTGATTTCTAGTTGTCATTAATGCAGTATAGAGACTTTGTTGTAAAGTTACTCAGATTACAGAATGGCTCTGACATTATATACTCAATCACATTAAAAACGCACTACTTGGTATTTCATTCACAAAAAATTCAGTTTTTTAGACTGATCTTTCTAAAGAGGTTTTGTACTTAAACTCGATATCATATTTACAATAGTATCTTTTTGGGGGTGGGGTGAGGCAGGGCGGAAATGAGTGAACCTTATCATTTCTTGGTTGTTTTATTTTTTAAATAAAAGTTGTTCCTCCCTAATTGTCAACGTTTTCACCGAAAGATGCAAAGTTAGGGACCTAATTTTTTCACCCCTATTTCTGTTATGACCTGTTCTTGGGATATCTGTTTCACAAACTTTTGACGATCTCACCCGTTTCAGGCCACGAAGTAAGGGGTAGGGTTACTTCATACATTATTATCAGACTGATGATTAACTTGAGATGTCTGAATTAACAGGTTCGTATTTCAGATGTTGGAACTGACAACTACATGCACTATTATCATACTGATGATAAATTTAAGATGTCTGAATTAACAGGTTCGTAATTCAAATGTTGGAACTGACAACTACATACACTATTATCATACTGATTATTAACTTGAGGTGTTTGAACTAACAAGTTCGTAATTGAGATTTTGGAACTGACAACTACATACACTTTTATCATACTGATGATTAACTTGAGATGTCTGAATTAACAGGTTCGTAGTTCAGATGTTGGGAGTGACAACTACATACACTATTATCATACTGATGGTTAACTTAAGATGTGTGAATTAACAACTTTGTTATCACTATTACCATACTTATGATTAACTTAAATATATGGATTAACAGTTACGTATATGGCATGCTGACAGTGATAACTACTTATGCAATTATCATATGGTCAACTTAAATATTTGGACTAACAACTATGTACATGGCATGTTGAAAGTGATAACTACACACGCTATTATCATATGATCAACTAAAATATTTGGATTCACAAGTACATACATGACATTGTGATAGTGATAACTATTTATTTATTATCGTATGGTTAACTTAAGTTGTATGAACTAACAACTACGTACATGACATGTTGAAAGTGATAACTACGCACACTGTTGTCCTTTGATTCACATAAGATGTTCTGGCTAACATCAATATGCATTAGTATTGTATGATTAGTTCGACACATATGTGAAATATCTCTTCTCGAAATCATTGGATGTTTCGAAAACTTACTTGTTCTAGTTTTATATCGATCTTCTTCAGTAAGGTAACATGGGTAAAAAGTCATCTCGTTAACATTCAACTGTTCTTATCTGAGACTCATGTCAATTTTTGGACTAACCTCTCAAAAATTAGTTTTCTTTTCAACTCTCTTACAACTTAAGATCCATTTTTTCTCCTAGAACTCTTCCAAGTTGGAGGTAAAGTATGAGGGATGGCATGTCATTGGCGTTCCGCCCCTATCTGGTCTTGTCGGACAGCACGATCCAGAAAGACATTTTCTGTGACACTCACTCACATGACGGTGGCCGGATTGTCATCCATCCAGGGAGTTATCGTTTTGTGGACACAGAAAAGGTCTTAGACCATATTAAATTTAAATATATGTCTATGAGTCAGTAACGAACAAATTTCTATGACGGATTAAAATTTTGATTTGGTTTTCTTTGCCGCTTTCACTTTCCCTGTTCAAAATATTAACATTTGCAATGGATTGAGTTCATTAAACATTAAACATTAGTAGTAGTAGTAGTAGTAGTAGTAGTAGTAGTAGTAGTAGTAGTAGTAGTAGTAGTAGTAGTAGTAGTAGTAGTGGTAGTGGTAGTGGTAGTGGTAGTGGTAGTGGTAGTAGTAGTAGTAGTAGTAGTAGTAGTAGTAGTAGTAGTAGTAGTAGTAGTAGTAGTAGTAGTAGTAGTAGTAGTAGTAGTAGTAGTAGTAGTAGTAGTAGTAGTAGTAGTAGTAGTAGTAGTAGTAGTAGTAGTAGTAGTAGTAGTAGTAGTAGTCGTAGCTGTAGTAGTATAATGAATTCCCAAAAAAATGTGCCCAGTGGCTTCAGTGATATCATATTATCTGAACATTTATGAGAACGAATATGATGATGAATGTTTAGAAGAATATATAAATAAATTTGGATTTTACAAAATTAACCCATCATTTACGTAGAACGCATAGTCAATTCCACCAAAGTCTATCGAAGAACTCAAGCTACGAAGAAGAAATGACTTTTCAGTTGATACTCGAGGCCTTGCATATTTTGAAGGTTTAATAACTCTTCTGATTTTTATCATCCGGTTCTTGACAAAGGGATAGTCATTAATCTCCATAATTTTTTATACTAGGAACTGAGTCTTTCAATATCATTCAATAACGGTATCCGTTTCTTTTTGCTAACAATCTAATAGAAGAACATTACTGAACTATGAGACGTATGTATATCTGTTATATCTATCTATATTGCCCTTTTTCATACCCTAGTGCCCCGATTTGGACGCCTTGGCTGCCTCCCGGATGTTTGTTAAAGTCTCCCTCGTTGTGATGTGTTTTCTGCTATTGACCTCAGATGGTCTTGGTCGTTCTTGGTTTTGAGTTTAAGTTCGCCCGTTGGTATGCGACAGAGGTCTTTGTTGGTGACTGTCAGCAGTGTTGTTACGCGTCTCCCTCGAAATTAGTCACCTTTAAGAACAAAGTCTGCCTACATAGCTTTGTTCGCTGCAATGACTATATCTCGGCTCAGAATATGTCGAACATATATAACCATCGTTTGTTCGGTCATATTTGTTATAATCAAATTAAATAATGTCTAATTTGAACATGAAACAGATGAATGCCTCAAATTCACACGATGTAAATGATTACGTCATGTTAGTAATTGTTGCTGTCTACACTTAACTAAAAACAATAAGAGTTTACATCATGCAGCATGGTTTTAACCAGTGTCAATAAGGCTTCCTAATGTGAACAGATGGCAACTAAATTTACTCAACGTTTACATCCTGCAGGCTATTTTCAGAGGTAATGCAATAGGAACAGTTGATTATTTTTTTATCCAGATATAAATAATTTTTGAAACATCCATTATCATGTAGGTTTAAATACCTTTAAGGCTAAGAATTTCCGTAAGGCGGTGCAACTTTATCCATTTAATGCGAAAATTTAAAGCTTTCATTTGAGCGTTTATAGGGATCTAAAGACAGATTGGGAAAGTAAAGAATTAAGCTATTTTCTTTATATATGTTGCAACAGTAGCTTGGGGACAACCAAAAAAATGTTACCGGTAATACCAAACAAACCTTTAGTGCCTTATTTTTTTGTTCTTGTAAATCGAATAGATATCTTTAGATTTTATTATTTTTCATGAAGGGGCTCACTTTTTCAACTTTATGCTGGAATACGGTTTGACGATTTTAGAAGCTTGTTGCTTTTTATTCTATTTGTATAGACAGTATTTCGTTTGACTTTCGAACCTTGCTGTGAGTAGACCTACGATTTGTCGCGGGAGATTTCTACCAGAACAGTTATTTCCGGATTTCCAGCGTATTGATCTAACATATTCGAGTCAGATTACCCGAAGAATCGATGAAGACAAAATTCTTCAGACAGAATATTTACAAAGAAGTAGTAGAGGTTAGATGGATGAGAGCTCAAATTTGATCACATGTCTCCTAGAACCAGAAAAGACACTGTTTATACTGATATGCAGCATTTTTTTCCTAACTGCTATTTGACTTAATCTTATTTCAAATTTCGAATAAAATCTGTTAGCCTCTCCTCTTCGTCTGGAAAATGATTATTGAGTGAAAGGTTCACATTATCCTCTTACATATAAAACCCTATACATAAACTCGGTGATTATTATTATAAGTATAATATACATAAAACGATAAATCGTTTGAATGCCTAAGATAATCATGATTAATTGAATTTTTGCATGTCTTGAGATCATGTACAAGGGGGGTGTACGAATATATTTTTATTATTATTATTATTATTATTATTATTATTATTATTATTATTATTATTATTATTATTATTATTATTATTATTATTATTATTATGAAAATAAAAATATAAAAAAGTCACGATGAATGCAGATAGAGCAATAACAACAACGACGACAACAATGACAAAAAAAAAAGCAAAGAAAAACCAATATCAACAACAAAGAAAGTAATAATAATGAAACATACAGAAAATTGATATCAGCTATGAAGTTTATTTTAAAAATCCATATCTAGCTTCATCAGGGATAATGCATATGTAAGATTTTCAGGTTGTGGACTAGATAATGCTGCTCGTTCAACAGATTCTAGAGACAGAGATAGAGAGCAAATTAATAACAAAACTCGGCCCTAGGTAGTTGATTTGAACGAATTTAAGAAAGTCCTATTTCATTAATCTTATGAGAAATTTAGGCTACAATAAATGGACAGCTATAGATTCCCGCTACAGAGTGCAACTTTGGCCCTTATTTGCTGGAATTCAGAGAGGATTCTCAAAATAGTTTAGGACATACGGAATTAGTTGATTTCCCTTGTTGTTGATACGTGAAAGTTACGTCTCAGTGGACGAGATTCGCCTTATTTTCATCTCTGTATAGGTTGGAAACAACCATTTGCTTCCGTCGTGCCACGTCACACCGGCAAGGGTTTTCTCTCCCCACATCCCGTTGATGTTACAGCGGTGACATGCCCTTAACCACCAAGCGCCTTGGAATTTTATCGCACAGTTTCCGCCTCCCCATGAATCGTTGTCCCGGTCAAAGGTCGTGAACGCTTGATTGTTGTGGGAGGTCAGACCGTTCGTCCCAATAGTCGATGAGACGTCACCTAGCTCAAGTCGGTATCTGGATGTAATAAAGGAGAAAAGATGACGTCCAGTATACATTGATATATATAACATATGTAAATATATATATATATACATATATGTGTGTGTCTTCCTGTCTCTCTCCCTCAATTACTCTCTCTTTCTCTCTCTTAGATATATATATATATATATATATATATATATATATATATATAAGCAGTTCAAGTAGTTAAATGTGTGTCGCACTATTATTGAAATTTAGTAAAAGGAATATAAAAACTTGAAGATATACAATATTGCCCCAAGGCAAATTTTTTAAAAAATGTCTCACACCTAAATTCCAAAATAATTAGAACAAAAAATGTAATGTTGTGTTTATCTTATGAATCTAATTCATCCTTCAGGCTATTATCTACCAATTTGCTTTAACTTACTTGGCGGCTTCATCTCCCACTCGGAAACTAGAAGAATAGGCGTATTCCTCTCTGCCATCGATGAGGAAGTCAAGTCTGAGCTCATAATCACCCTTCAAGCACAGTACAGTCGGACGATAGACAAAGAAAAAGCAAAGCAAATAAAATTTAAGAGACTTTGTGTTTCAAATGCAAGGAGTGAAAAGCATATAAACCAAAACTTACGAAGAAAAATTTTACTTTTATGTTTTAATTATCTTAATTTGAGGATTGTACGAAAGATTAAATGAATTTTCCAATAGCGAACATTAAATTGCTATACTATATTTGTCTTGGTGGCTCTGAGTATTCCTTCTGGTAATAAAATCTTGTCTAATCGTCTACATGATGCTTCATAAATTATATATCTATATTATCTTTTGCAAATACAACAATATAGATACTTCACTTTACTGGGAAAAAAATAAAAAATAAAAACAACAAGTAACGAAATTTTTGTGCCATAAGTTTAAAAAATATCACTTCTATAGGTCGTATTGGATGATAAGCTGTTTTTTGACAAATGGATATGAACCAAAGAAAGTGGTCAAGTACTTGACTTTGTGCACTCGTAACTTCACTCAGTATAAAATGGCATTCATGCGATTTAACATCAGTTGGGTCAGTAGATGAGACACATATGCTTACTTCGATAAAACTATGAGGACAAACAAAAACCAGTTGAAATCATTTTAGAAGATTATTTGACACACATACATGTACAGATTAATTACAAAATTGTATAGAATTTGTTTAGGTTACTCCGCTCATAACAAGCCAACATTAACCCATTTTGACAATCAACCTACGCCGCTTTTTATTCAGGTTTAGTTGATAACAATTGAGACCCTTTAACTCTCTAACAGATGGTGTAGGATCCAAACTCACGAAATAAGCCCCTTTGAATATCAATGTGAAAGCACTAACCCACAGCCATTCCCGCTTGTGCTGTACTTTATTTATACATAAATAGATACATTGCTGAACAATTTTCATAGCACTAATTTTAATGCTGCGAGAAATACTGATGACATTATTCTTTGTCTTGTCAGTTGCATCTGGTCACATCATTATTTTGGCCGTAAAATCTTTATTAAATGCGTTCGGTTATTAACATTATTAGGGTTTTTAACATTTTGTATTACTTTTCAAACATAAGGATTTTAAAAATATGAAAACATTACAGACAGTCGATAATAACACAAATTATGGTTAGACCCTCTTGAAATAAACAATTTATACATTGATCAAATTAACAAACTATATTGGGCTGAGACTGGCCTGGTTGTAAGTCTTTGAGAAAACCAAGAGATTTAGAACCGTTTCCTTGTTGGTAGACGAGATATTGACCATAATATTGGCTGTATTCTTACCTTACTGGTCAGGGCATGGATTTGTTCGTTGCCAATCCAAAAGTCTCCAGTGTTTGATCCAAATCCATCTTTGTAAGCATTCCAGTCTCTATAGAAGTCTACATCTCCCTTGTACCTTCTCTGCGGGAAATTAATGACAAAATAAAATGTTAATGGCCCTGACGCAATGCAAGCGTTAGAGAGAAAACTTCAACATTTATTTAACATCATGAAGTCTCTAAACTAATTAATAAAAAAGATGATATATGGGTAAGACAACCTTAAAACTAAAGACTTAATAAAAAATAATTAAAAACAGTTACATAATACATACATTCTAAATCTCCCTTGTACCTTCTCTGAGGGGAATTAATGACGAAATAACATGCTACTGGCTTCGAGGCAGTTCAGGCATTAGAGAGAAAACTTCAAGTTTATTTAACATCATGAAATTTCATGAAACTGTTTAATAAAATAGATGATATAAAGAAAAGACAACTTTGGTATTGAAGTAAATTTAAAAGTAGTAAACCGTTATATAATGCGTTATACTCATTATTAGCTTTTTTGTAAAGAAAACCCAAGCATAAGAAGATATCTGTTCATATAATTAACAACAACAACAACAACAACAATAATATAATATAATAATAATAATAATAATGATAATAATAATAATAATAATAATAATAATAATAATAATAATAATAATAATAATAATAATAATAATAATAATAATAATAATAATAATAATAATAATAATAATAATAATAATAATAATAATAATAATAATAATAATAATAATAATAATAATAATAATAATAATAAAATAATTTAGTGTCATATCTTCATACTTTCATAAAAAGGACATTGAACTTAAACGTTCACAGCCTTAACTTTGTTTATTGGTTTTTAAAGAAATTTCCCACCTGAAGGACAATCCACCCACCGCCATCTGTGTGTGTGTCACAGAGGATCTGTCTACTGATTGTATTGTCTGTCACAAGGGCATAAGGCTGGTACGACTTGGTCACGTCATCCCCCATACCTCGCTCACACACTTCTGGCTGGACACGCTCAACATTCAGGGAAATTGGGGAAACGAAAAAGGAAAACATTTCACACATAGGTCAAATTATCTGACCAAAATGTTTCGATTTCGTTAGAGATATTATTTGATACACATCAATAAGTTAAAAGTTTCCAGTTTTTCACTATGCTGAAAAATGTATGGAGTTCTTAGAAAATAAAATGAGGTCTCTGTCTATCACCCTCAAATTCCTAGCTCTCTATATGAGTATTATATTCAGAATTAAACGTTTTTGCCCATGACTATCAACAAACTTTGGAGTTTCAAGATGAAAAAATCATTGTAAAGTTCAATAAATGTTAGATACAAAATATTTGACCTCACTTGAATCAATTTAATATATATGAAATTGAAGAGTATTTATGTGCCATTTTTACCGATTTATGTGATGCAACGTATAGTCTGTTCCTCTTACCATATACAGCGAATAAAATAATTGTAGTGTAATTGACTTTCCTTTTCCCCGAGTCAGGCAAGTCAAGTAACTAGCGAGTAATCGTAAGTCATTTTTGCCGAAAATACTAACAGAATACACTTGCCTAGCCATCATTTATTCCTCCGCCACTGAATGAAAACACGCTGGTAATTTGTTGCCAACCTTACCTCATCTCCTTTGCTTGTATTCGATGCTGTTTCGATTACCGCGATCCTCTCTTCCAGTTCCAGCAACGCTTTTGTATCATTCCCTTCACCCACATTTTCCAGCGCCGAGATTCGGTTGAAAACAAGATCTTCTAGGGTGGAAACTCTTGAAGAAGTATCTACGAACGTGAGTACAGCCACTGCTTGGTTCATCAATACTGTAAAAGATTCGGAAACCGCTTCACTGATTATTTCTGTGATGTTTCCCGCCTCAGAGGAGGCAGCGCTGTTCAGCACTGCAATGCTTGGCGACTGGCTTGGACCGGCCGCGGCGAATTGTCGCCGTTTCTTGCCGGACGCGGTTTTGTAAAACGTTTCACACATGAAATACCCCGAGTTACACGTTTCCTCGTTCATCAGATCGATCACAAGGGTTGCGCTGGTGCTGCTCAGTGTACCGTTGCCAGTCATGTCTTTCCTTGAGACTTCGGTGTTCGGCTTGTCTTTGGTTACTTTGACAAGATTTCTCCCTGTTCCAGCGGCTGTCACCAGATTGAGCTTCACGCTATCAATATCAATGTTGTTGTCCTCAATTTGACAGGTAAGCCGGCTGCAAATGCCAGGAGCGCTTAGCTGGCTAACTTGTCGATCCAGCTTTATTTCTAGTTCTGTTGACAAAGTGTGGAAATATCGTGCGTGGAAGACAAGATTTGAAGAGTCGAAGAGGCATGATGAGTACATAACGCCCTAAGTTAAATCAAACTTAGAACTGATGGAAAGGCAGAACGTACATCAAATAGCCTACTGAGAAGTGTCTAAATTTCAAGAACAGATCACTTTTTTTTAAATTAACACCCTTCAGTTGGTTTTAAAAACTTCTAATGAAGGCTGTACATTCTTTGATTTAAATGTTATGAATAGGACTTCAACTTCATTTCTTTTTCAAGCGAATCAATCAAATCCAAATACATATAACAACTGGACAGGTATATCCAGTTTGTTGCCATACCAATGTAGAAGATAAAAATGTAGGGCAACTTCTTACCTTAGAACTTCTAACAATATATCTCATTTTCCTCCCTCAATCAACTTATGAGATGGTTTTCCAGCAAACTCTAGATTGCACTGGGGCACCTTGTGTCACATCTGGCGGCACTGGTACAATTATTTAGGGGTTCAGAAGGACGCGCGCGATTTTCTCGAAACAAAATGAGCAAAAGGCTATATGGAAATGGACACAGAAAGGCTTTGGGGGAATAAAAAGAACAATTATCCATTAAAACACTTAGTCTACATACACACGTATAGATATTTCTGTTAACAGTAGTCAAGAATAATTGCAACTCACAAGTTGATGTCCTTTTACTTTAACATGGTCAGGACTAGTTTAATTAAATTTGAAAAAATCAACTTCAAGAAGACTTTGAAATCCCAGAATTACAGATTGTTACGGGTTGGAATTTCTTTTCAAAGGGACAAAGCAAAGTTTTTAGCAAATTTTACGAAAAACACGGTGAGAAATTAAGATGAGTTTCTAAATCAGAGATATCATCTTGTTGAAAACTAATGCACGTTTTTCAAACAGGATAAAACTCCCATGTTGATAAAGTTTGGGCAATATATTGCCGATTTTTTAATCTATGTGTTTTTCAAGAGATACAAAGATATCACTCGCTTGCAAATTAGTTTTTTTTTTTAATTGATACAAAATTAGGCATACAATACAATTCAATTTATCAACATAGAACGAGTGCAACACAGCATATTAAAAATGAATCATAATTTGCTCTATTTCCTGTTATGTTTATACACTTTCCTTTTAGATAATTTACTCCTAACGAAGCACAAGTTTCTTTCATTGTTTTTATACACAACAGACTTCATAACTTCATCCAAAAATATTTGTTTGTCCCTTTCTCTGCACACCTGCCGGTAACTAGACGTTCCATCATTATGACAATGAAGAGCCGTACTTAGGACTCAAAGTGAGCTCTACGTCTAGATTATGAATCTTCCCGCGAAATAGACATATGCTTTAAATGTTGAAATTATAGATGTTGATCCTAAAATGAAATTCTAAAAATTTTTGCATAAAGTTTTTTGTTTTTTTTTTATTTAGGAAAAAATTGATTCTGATGCTTTGATTCTTTTTTTTATTATTATTTGATGTTTTTATGAGAATGCAAAATTTGCTATACCAATTGAAAGATTACTTTTATTGTGGATGCCTACTTAAGGCATCTTTAGTCGCGTCAGTCAATTGGATACAATTTTTAGCATATATTTAAGTTTGGGGTTGGCGTATCTATGGTTTCAAACAAAAAAACCTCCGCATTCTTCATAAACTGCTGTTGGGAGTCCCAGGTATTTACGGTCATGTATGAGAAAACTTAGACGATCCGAGTCCCCAATTTCGTGTTGAGCCAGTTTCGATAGAATTTCAGACAGATTTTTTTGTTAAGTACTATAAGAGTATGGAAAAATAAAGTACCAAGACTTTGTTAGCAGGTTTATCGATCGAAGACATCCTGTATTGAATCTATAGACAGCAGTGTTTCACTGCAGATTTTGAAGAGTGACTTGAGAGCTTGCATGATACTGGTTTTTTTTTTTTTTTTGTTTCAGAATTTTCGGAGGTGTTTTCGATGGACAGAAAAAAATTGGGTTTTTTTTAAATCTCAGACCGTAGTAAAACCCTTAAAGGCCACATTAATTTGTAGGTAAGAATAGATTTGATGAAAATTTCGAGGTTCTAATTTTTGCTTACCAGTAAAAAAATTAGAGGACTATTTTATTGGTTACCGTGGTTAAGAACCATTTTGCGTCAAAGTGGTCAATGAAATAACTGAATGTGTTGAAATAGCTCGGTATAAAAAGTTATGTGGGAATTTTACGATACGTTGTGCCCTATACCAAAAAGCATAAGGTAACAGGCGTTGAATTGTTTTAGCTTTATATTGAAGCGGGTAAAATGCACACACTGCCTCACCTTCTACGTTTGAGGTGACCTCCATTACTGACATCATAACCAGGAGACATCCAAGGAGGATGCCAACTCTCATTGTGCCCATGATGATCTTGTGTTAAATTGCTGTTACCGAGACAGATGTGACTACCACACTTGCCTCTTGGTCGATCTGAAAAAAGAGCAAAATAAAGAGATAAAGTTCTGATGAGACTTCTGCTCTAAAGCCATGGAACTTTATAAATAGATGATAAAAGGTTAATCAAATTAAATCTAGACAAAGACGATAATAGTTTAAAACTATATCCACTTTCGTGGAAAGACTTTAAATCTGAGCAGAAAAGAAATTGCCCTCATTACAAATCCTTTCTTTATAATGTATTTATGTGATATATATATATATATATATATATATATATATATATATATATATATATATATATATATATATGTCCAATTTGTCTCTTAAAGGAAGAGAATAATTTCAGTCTATTGTATTCAAAAAAGAAATTTTAAAATCTTTAAATGTCTGAGGAGCAACTCAGAGAAAATAAATCTTTTAAAGTCCTATGGTGAACACGTTTGCTTTATTCTAACATTGAAGAATTTTGAGATCAAACCTACCTGCACGTTAGGATCTGTCGATCGTAGGCGAAGAAGACCTTCTCAAACAGCAATTCGTTGGTTTATTTATAGCAAAATCTTGGCATATTTGATTAGTTGATGAATATTATTAATGAAACGTTTTATGTCACTCATGCTTTGTCTGGGAATCATGTTTTATTAAAATATGTAGTCATGAAATCTAATCTCTGTCCATCAAACATGCTATTAGTTCAGATAAAGGCATATCAAGTCATAATCACATGCAACTTACATATTAAGATTGTTTGCTATAAACAAAATATATTGTACCTTTGTAGTTGAATTACTAGATAATTCAAAAGATCACTACTGGTTCGTGTTACTTCTAAATGAGTGATTTACGGTAATTATTCTGCTCATTCAGAGCGAAGCGACACGGAGCGCCAGTAGCTTATAATCTCGCAGGTTATCAAGCACGTCAGAAAAAGTACCAATAGTTAGTTATCGAGCACGTCAGATGCTGGGGACAGTGGAGGCACCAAAAGTTATTTATTGAGCTGAAAATTTATCACCGAGGAGGCGGGAGCTAGAGGAAGAGCCAAAGGAAAAGGCTGTCCCCTTTAGTAAATGTTAAGTTATCGTAAACAGGCGTTGACTTTGTAAAGCAAATATTGAAGACGCATTCAATATTTCATATTTCCCCTTAACACTTAATAGGTTTTTTTTTCTTTTATTTCGGATATTTAAAATGAGCTCTAGATTTAGTCTATCCTTATTGCTGAATTATTATTGTCTTGTCACCTATAATGTCCATTGCCATGTATATTTTAAGTGTCTAGTCTTGAAATAAACCATTAAAATAAACGCGAAAGAAAAGGCTCTCATATTTCACCGACAAGCCAACTAAATGTTTTGTTTTAAGATATTTTAAGAGTAAGAAGCTATTTTACTTTTTTTACAATGTTGTCACATTTATATAACCCTCCCTATGTGATTTTCTTTTTACAAATCTAACTTTAATACTTTCCGTTTTACATTTTACTATTATCAGAGAAAGTCTAATGCAAAAATTCTGCAAAAGGGTGACATGCAAAGTAAGATTGGCTTAAAATGCTTTGACTTTGACAAGATACCCGAAGAATGTGACACCTTCGCTTAGATATTGACAGGACACCTGATGAGTGTGACGCAAAACGCTTGGATACGGACAAGATACCTATAAAGTGTGGCAAAAAACGCTTGGATACGGACAAGATACCCATAAAGTGTGGCAAAAAACGCTTGGATATTGACAAGATACCTGAAGAGTGTGACAAAAAACATTTACATACTGACAAAGCACATGAAGAGACCGACACAAAACATTTACATACTGATAAGATACATGAAGAGACCGACACAAAACCAATATTGACAAGATATTCCTGAAGGGTTGGACAAATTAAAGCCTAGAATCTGACAAGACGCTTAGAGCAACTGACATACGCATCGACATTGACAAGGCACCAGACGAGACTGAACAAAATAAAACTTGAACATTAAAAAGATAGAATACGCTTGGAGACTGACAAGAAGCGCTTAGTAAAAAATTGCTCTTGGAAAGTGACGGGGTATGCGTGAATTAAAAATACTCAAATAAAAATATTTTATTTTATAGTTTGTGTCGTATGTGATGACTGGTCATTTTTTTTTTTATAAAAAACTAGTTTGTTAGTGTAATTTATTTTTTATGC
>JAWDGP010002744.1:0-43156 GCA_033675545.1 Elysia crispata | reverse complement strand
GATTATTCATACCTAACGTAACCTTTCCCTTTTCACATCACGCACATTCTTACATAAAGATTGGTGCCTGCCTCATCTAAGCTAAAAAAAATAATTGGAAAGCTTGAACCCACGCAATGAATATCCCAACAAATATTACTCGTGTTTAATGAACGCCTTGTTCTTTTTGGTGCGATTTAAAATGTAGTTCAAAGCTGTCTGAGTCACAAACAGCGACCCAAAGGCAAAACGCTCCGTTCACCTTCACTTTCAGCTTGGGCAATCAATATTTATTCGAATCTACTCTTTTAACTTTTCAAATAGCTTTTAAGATAGCAACGTTAGCTCTCAATCTAGATCTACTCTCGCTGGATGTACATTCGCATGGATAGTAGGCTACTGGTAGTACCAGGCTGGCGCTGAGTGGCGCAAAACTAGTCTTTGTCTCGTAGTCTTTTGTTTCTGTCACAGAAGAGCTCAGCTGTTACTCTAAATAGTGTGCAGAGTTCTATCGGTCTATGCAGAGTGACACTATACATAGTCACTTCGTACCATAAAAGGATTGGTACAAACAGGCATTTATCATCTCTCTTTATATTTCTCTGAGATGAAGCCAGGTGCTAGCAGTGGGGATTTGATTGTCATCATTCAGGTTTGATGAACCGATCCGCAAGAGCTTTTTAGACCAAAAGTTATTTTTGGAAATCACAATTTATATATATATATATATATATATATATATATATATATATATATAAAGAAAAATAGTTTCAGACCTGGCAAAGCAATACTGACTCTAATATTCTTGACCCACCACCACCGATCACACCAACAAAGACCACACAGCCCCTCAAAGTAATAATAATAATAATAATAATAATAATAATAATAATAATAATAATAATAATAATAATAATAATAATAATAATAATAATAATAATAATAATAATAATAATAATAATAATAAAGTTAAGCGCCATAGATGTGGATCTTAGCCAAAAAATTACCACGTTACTTTTCTAGGTAGAATAATGTATCATTTCAGTGCATTGCACGATAATCGGTCAATTTTAATGTTAAACCATCGAAAACCTAACTTTTTTTAACTTAGTCATTTTACAAAAAAGAAAAAAAAAAGAAAAACAAAAAAAAAAAAACACCTCTCGTATTCTAAACTTGAAAAAAGTTTCCAATTTGACCTTTTGCAGCAAGATATGAGGTGTTCCCACTTTCTTTACTAGGTAGGATAATGCGTACAGTCGGATGCACCAATTAGTGCGGTTGTTTTAGGATAAAGTCATAGAGAATTTATTTTTTATCGTGTTGGTATTTTCCGTACAACATTTAAGTCTAGCAAATGAAGAAAAAAAAATATGATCTAGGACCAAAATCGTAGGTTAAAAGTGGCTCCCGGAAACCGTCACAAAAATGAAAACAACAGAACCGCAACCAGTCCACTACACAAAGACCTATGTCTATACATCAAGATCTGGGTTCTAGCATAAACAAGCACACACAGTAGATGGCAGGTGAGGGTAAGAGAAGAAAACTTCGTAGACCCAGATACGTCGAGGACAGAACTAGAATCGATGGAGACACAGTAACATCCGCACCTGCAGCAATGACATTGTAGACACAAATCCACCCACGACTGACATTGATACTTCTTCTACACCTAAACTAAGACGACGCCAGGCTACAGCTACAACTACAACTAGATCTACTGCTGTCAATCCAAATGCAAATACAGCTAGATCTCCAACACCACAACCACTTCAGCAAGACACTGCTAGAAGTGTTAAGGCTCATGAGACTGGCAGCATGACAAAAAACTTGCCAGTTCTTTTTCGCAAAACTGTGGACAACTGAGATATCCTCCTTATGCTGTGCGAATAATAAAGAAGTCTCCCATTCACACTCAGTAGGAGGCAGTTTCACTTGAAGCAGTCCTATGCAATGACCATCAAGAAGTCGCAAGGAAAAATATTGAAGAGAGTTGGCATCTGTCTGCCTCAACCAGTGATCACACATTGTCAGATTTACGTGGCGATGTCAAGGTTAACAAGTTGCAGTGGTTTACATTCATATTTGGCAAACCGTTAAATAAAAACGCATGCCGCACAGACAATGTCGTGTATTAGTCAGCTGTAATCAAATGATGGTGAGTCCTTTTACATTTTTACTCGAGAAATCCCTGCGAAACCGCATGCAATTTACTAATAACAACAACAACAACAACAACAACAACAACAGCGGAAGCAGCAGCAGCAACAACAACAACAACAACAACAACAGCAACAACAACAACAACAACAGCGGAAGCAGCAGCAGCAGCAACAACAACAACAACAACAACAGCAACAACAACAACAATAATAACAATAATAATAATAATAATAATAATAATAATAATAATAATAATAATAATAATAATAATAATAATAATAATAATAATAATAAAAATGGGGCAAAATAAATAGTAAAACCTTTAATTCCAATTCAAAGCAATGGCCAGTCCGACCAGTTAGGTCCTATAGCAACGAAGGCAAAATTCAATCAGATCAGTTCCGAACAAAATAAATTTATCTAAAAAGAAATAAAATAACCTCAAAGAAAAAGCATAGAGCGTTGGATATCCGAAACCGTAGAAAGGTTTTTCTCTAAAACTGCAAAATAAGCACTGGCTATCGGTATCATTCAGTGATTCAAACAAGACTCTTTTAAGATTTATAAATGTAAAATAATTACATTTCACAATAAATTCAACCTTCCAATTTAGAGCAACTTCATATTTCTCACTTTTCCGAATTAAGGAAAAAAGAAAAACAATAAAATACCAAGGTTATGGAGAGAGCATACTGTTTTGCCCAATAATTTTACAGTCAAAAAGCCTTGGTTTAGTAAGCGCGTAGCATGACTCAGCATTTTCTACGCGCACAGCCTGCACAGACGTGGTGAGCTCAGCGGACAAGGCTTTGGTTTTGTGTGAGATTGTCCCGTCCCGCTATCTTACGAAGTGATTATTCGTAATAGTATTACGGATTACACTCAACGCACATGGACGTTATTCGTAATAACTGTGACCGGAAGAACTCTTTTGCGCTGAACAAGTTCCTCCTTATGCAAAAAAAAAGAAAAAAATAGCGCTAGATACGGGAGCTGTGTTTGCATCATACGCAGAGTTTAAAAAAACTCTGAAAACTCCGTTAGTCTCCATTGTGCATTGAAATATACTAAATTGATAATATGGATTGTATTGATTATATCCATCTAAAATTTCCTAGTGGATCAATAAAGAGTATCTTTTTATGTTAAATCATAAAAGGCTGAGATGCTTTGTTTCATTCATTTATGTTCGCTTATTGAAGCAAGATGCCAAACCGTTATTTGTAAATAAAAAAATTCTAAAATGAGAAAAGCATTCTTACTTGATTTTTCCCACCAGAACTGCAGTTTCTTTTTCTTTTGCTATCATTGTTTATTAACGTGAATCTATCAATTACATCAAACCTGTCTTATAAAAGATTATGGGAAATTTACAGATTGAAAAACAATTTCCAAGGATGCCATAAATGGCAAAAATGCATCAATTGGTAGCAAGAAATAAAAAAGTGTTTAGATTATTTTTATATTCCTCGCATTCCAATTTATCATTATTTGTGGCTACTTCAATCAAGGTTCTAAAGAAGTCATTACAATGATTTTAAACTGCTCGCAGTGACACAGATTGAAAGTGAAAAAAGGAAGATAAAAGATTGTTCTAAATCAAATGACTCATGACTTCCTCAATAGTTAGATATTTTCATCAAAATAAACAAAATAAGAAAAAAAAATCAAGGAAGTCTTTATTACAACATCATTGTTTTAGTCCTATCAAGTGACTCACATAAGTAGCGCTGTCAAGGGATCAGACTCAAGTCACACCACGGTCGATAGCCGCATATTTTAACAGGTCACTTCAAGAGTGGCTGTCTGATCGAGAATATGAATAGAGTCTCTCGATGTAGATCCCGGCCTGAATGCAGCCTGTTAGTCTTAGAACAATGTAGACTATAAATAATCTCGGTCTAGATATCCGAGAACTACTACTCTGTTGTATCGTTAGATCTAAATCTAAATCAAAAGGTGCCTAGTGCTATAGTAGAGGTTATTATAAGCCTACACACAAACCTAATATTTTTTTTTTTAATTTTATGCATTCATTTATTAAGTTGTTCTTGGGGAGAGGGGATATATCTCGGGTAATTTGTACAGTTTATCGTTCATATCTGCCGGATTACGGATAATACTGATGCTTGTATGTGTTATTCTGGGTACTGTTACAGATAACGCTGAGGCTCCCAGATGTTATTCGGAATACTATTAAGAATAACGTGAGGAGGTTATCCGCAATACTATTACCAATACCAGCTGCCCTATCTTAAGTCTCAGGCTAGACTATGTTGTTATATTTTTAGACTGACCGATAGCATTTGAATAAACTCCTCCCACCTAGCAGTACGTAGATTAAACGCTTCTCGCAAATATGTTAGCCCTACCACCGAGAAAGTAAAAAAAAATGTTATGTAAGTGTTGCATGATTGCTGCCAGCGATGCTTTAATGCTGAGTACTAGCGTGGACCAGGTGCAAGCGCGCTGAGTAGAGTGGGTTTTCACTGCATGCTCACATAGTTACGTTATCATGATCCGAGACAGTTTTACCAGCAACATCAGATTTCACTGATTTTGATTGACCAGACTGACCAGGCCTAACGCTCGCTTGCGGCTTCCGATGTAAACAACGCAAGCCGATTTGCACACGTCACTAAGGAAACCACGTGTTAGTTACGTTAGGACTCATGCTTACGGGACGTAACTCTGTCTGCGAAACATTAAAGGGACGCAGGAGTCGTTAAAACTTAGTATAATCGACGCTTTATTTTGGTAAGCAAAATGAAATGGGGGTGGGGGGGGGAGGGGGAGGGTGTTGGGGGGTTGATGATGGGAACGAGAATTGAAACTCTTTAGCGCTTTTATTTCAGCTTGTCTAATAGTCGCATTATGTGTTTTGTTAAAAAGGAGTAACTGAAATAATAATTAGATAAGAGAAAATACAACTAGTAAGAACAAGAGGTAAAAGTTCAGTATTTAGAAAACAAAGTCATTAAATCGGCTGTCGATATAAGTGAGTTATACTGTAATTCTTCCCTCTTGTTATTCTCACCTGAAAATCAAGATTTTTCGTAAAAGTCAACTACAAAAACTAAAACAAATTTGATCTTTCAAGTCGAACTCTATACAGCAGGAAACCCTTTATTATGTATTTCATATATATGTAATGAAAGTGAAGAAATCTTTATTTGAGAATTAAAAAAAATAACTATAAAACTCTGATAGTGTTAAATATTTTTGAATTGTTTAACTTAGAACGTTATCAAAACGCTCAAAGCAGTAATTTACAATTTAATAGCGTTATAGAAAGTATTGAAAAAATAAACAAAAAAAAAAACAACAACTTTATCCCATTTTCATGAAACGAATAATGTGGATCATGTCTATCAAGGTTTACACAGTTTTCAATCCTCTTTAATATTTTACAAGTCGTATTATATTGCATGTTTTCATTGCAAAATTAAAATCTATTCACACAAAAAGATTATAGTTTTTAATGCATCTTTTTATTCGAGATATAAAAATAAACGTTCTTTCAATTTTTTCTATGACGTTTCTTATCCTTCATAAACCTTACCTCAAATTTCTGTTAAGTATATCTATAAAGTCTGATCTTATTTTTAAATTCAATTCTTAGCAGGCATAACGACTGATGTTGCCTTAAATATGTTTCTTTTGATAAAAAAGAATAATCCCGAGCTGAATGTTCGTATTCACAGGATATTGATTTGTAAATGCTCAGTGTAAGAAAGTATGTCATTGCTCTCATTCGCATCTTTGAAACTAACAAAACAAAAACTAGCACCCTTTAACGGCTTTATCAAACCTCACATGGGCCTATACATTCCTCAATGCTCAGTCGGAACTGTTTTGTCAGCAATTTAAAAACAATTTCCACACTGTCTACGGAAGTTCATTCTTTACCAGGAACAATTAAATGCTCTTTCCCTTGTCCGCTATGCAAACAAATAGCATGAAAAAAAAAAAAAAACAATTTGAGATTGTGTTTCTCTTTCCATCAGTCAGTTTTGACGATTACAGGTAATCAGTGCAGGTCTTTATGTACAGCCTCAGAAGTGCTAGATGAGATGAAGTATGATCCTGAAAGTAGGGCCTACGACTTTTTATCCTAAAGGTAGTAAAAATATTCATAGTTAAGATAGAACAGCTTTAAATAAAGTTTGAGGCAGGCCATTGATCACTAGATCTAGATCGAGACTACGGCCTGTATGCCAGTGTTCCGACCAGGCAGATGCTGTTTTAGATCAAAGATAGATCTCTGATCTAGAGACTATATCACAGTAGGATTTACAGGCTCTTTTAAAATCTCTATAAACAATGATCGCCCTTTCAACTAGGTCAATGTCTCTTGGCTAATTGCTCAAAGTTTAGCTGACAGAGGTAGACTTAGAGCCATATGTGGAAGTTCAAGTAGAAGAAGAAGGAGCGAGGGTCTTGGAAAGTGTCGTAGACAAGTACCAGATTTTATTTTATTTTTACAATGGTGAAAGCTGGCTCAGAAACACTAATGATAAGAAATTCACTGAATTACTAGGTCTGTTAGTTGACACTTCTAACTTTACGTCATATAAATAATGTATGTTTAGCTTTAAAAAGGATAATATATGCGCGAGACAGGACAACCTAAATATGATCGATTGCGCAAGGTCCGCCCTCTCATACAAAGTCTGTGAAAAAGAAAAAGATGAACACCAAACAAAGATATGTTGTGTAGATGAAATCTTTCTGAATTTGAAAGGACCGCTCAATTATAGACGGTTCATATCACTGACAAGCATTTGTATTGGCAAAGAGAATCCAACAGTAGATTTTCAAAACATCGTCACAGGCGATGCGCGGCTCTTATCAGTGAGTGAAGAGACTGTAGTTTATTTTTTTTTCCATTTCTTTACCTAGACAAGGAGTCTCAAAACACCAATGTCGTTCACTTGCTGTCAACACCATATGGCCATGACAAACAGAGATTTGGTGGCAGATAGAGAAGATTTTCTAAAGAGAAAAAAAAGCATCACCCTCTTCAGCCAGATAATGGGCGGCGTTGACAGATTCGCCTGGATGATAATCCCGTATGATTCAACTAGAATGACTAACTGATGTGAATACAAAACATTTCATGCATTTAATTAAACATGTCTTGTCTTAACTAATCTTAAGGAAGTAACTAGTGTCTGTAGGTTGATCACGTACGCCAATATATTCGTAAGATCTTTTTCGCGCGTTTTATGGATGTGGTAGGCGGAAACAGGGTCTCATCTCTTCAGTTCTGCCTTTTCCATCAAGGGCTTAATTTTAATATGAAGAAACTTTTAACATCATCGTGCTGTACATTGGCTGTAACAGATAATGAACAAACAAAAAAGCGAGGAAACAAAAATTATACCCATCATTATATACACAATCGCTATATCACCCTGAATCTTTCTATAAGAAGAGTATCTTCTTTTAAATATTTACTCACCTTGATGTTTACACCGTTTGATCTTACTTCCAGGAGAGATATTTTGTTTATGAGCGGCAGGGTGACACACAAATCCCAGCTGGCTGGGCTCCCGATGTCCATCACTGTCATACAGCGTGGATTCGAGTCAAGAGCCTGGGTGTGGATGTGGCGGCCCTGAGGGATAAAGAAGTAAACCAAGGAAAAAGATAAACGAGCGCAGTGAGCATTACGTTTTAAGTTAAATCAAAATCATAAAAAAACAGCGGAGAATAATGGGATTGCAATTAAATATGCTTTAAAAAAAAGTTAAAGTGGAATGGGAGTGTTAAAGAAGCCTGCTATTGCTACTATTGAAAAGTATTTTACATGGTGTTCTTATTTCCTATTTTTTTCTCTTCTTTTCACAACATATTAAGATCATTGTTTAATTCACTACGATTTATCAAGACTCAGCGTTCATATTTCCTTTTTATATTACGACGCCCACCCCCATCCCATCTTTATAACTCGAATTACTCGGTTTGTCTTTTATTCTATCCTCTAGGCTTTATTCCTCCTTAATTTTCCTCTTTTTTTGTAAAATGATCGTTGTTTCTGAGTATCATTTAATAATAGCCTATCTTCATCTCTTTCGTACAGTCGCAATGTTCATTACAATAAAATTCTGATTTTTCTCTTCTTTTGTGGTCATTTCTTACCTCTCTTCTTTCATTATTTCTTTTTATCCCACATACTATGTTTTTACCTGCGAGATCTGATGCAATTCAAACAAATTAAGTCGATGTCTACAGCTCATTTATCATGGTAAAATGCTCCTTTAACAATCGATGGGATCATGCGCTAAGTTATCATATGATTATTGATATATTATTGTAAACGAACTATTAAAGAATGTTAGATTTCTAATTTGAGCCAACTGATACCGAAATGTTTATGGAAGTATTCACCTTATTCTGTGAAAAAAAATTTCAGACTAAAACTAGGATACCTTTGTAAATCACAACCTTTCCTTAACTGATGTTATGACCGAGATCAATACATTTGTTAAACATCATCTTACTTAAAGCATAAAAATGTTTTCAACATAGCCATGATATATGTTGTTTTTCTTTTGTTTTCCTTTTTGTATCGTTCATTTAATTCATTTCCTCGCAATAAACACTCTCTAGTGTTTGCCAGAAAAAAAAATTGCATTGTGACATAATGTTGAGGTGTTTTAATAAATCTAGCGTTTACCAGAAAACGAAAAATTGGATTTTGACATAATATTCTGGTCTATTTAATCAACCTAAGTTAATGCACGGGTGTCAGATATCTATACTATCAGTCAAAACGATGGATTCATTGAATGCTCTTTCCTAACATAATTTTTCATAATTTTTGCCCCTGCTAAAACGTCGTGCTTAGTATCGCTTTTCAACCAACTGTTTCAACTAGATATGCACATGCAGAAAACTGGATAAAAGGAGACCAAAAAGAAAATAGCGCATTACAGGTTGATATTCAACGAATCCATCTACAGATACAATAAAAAAGGAATGCTTAAATGAAAGATGAACTAACAGTGACATTTTTGACAAACTATTGGGAAAAAGCAATGTTGAATTTTAAGTACTGCCATCAACCTTAAAAACCTACAACTATGGATTTGATGTATACTCGTTGTCCGAGTGTTTCAAGCGTAATACTGAAATTGTAGACAAATAATCATTCTGAAGTCACCGAAATGTTTTTGTTTCTTGAAATTGCCAAAAAAATATATTGATTTCAATTGATAACACTTTTAACGAGCCATTTGGTATAAGAATTTCAATTATACAGAACAAGCTCGACCTGAAACTATAGCAAGTATGGATCACTCTCAAGTCATAATTTTTTTTTTGAAATTATTAGAAAGGGTGATTTAAAGTCAAAATGAAAACATATCGTAGAAGTAATATCTGAAAAAAAATATCCATCAAATTTGAGTCTGCTTTCAAGAGTAAAATAATACATAATAAGTTTTTATAGATCGTTTTCCTGCTAGAGCATCAATACCGAATAGTACAGCCAGGACATGTACTAAATATCCTCCTAGTCCTGCTGCGGTAACAATAAGACTAAATTTTTACAGAGTAAGGTCCCTAATAACAAATCAGTGAACCTCATGAAACATATGAATCTGATGCTTTAAATAAACAATTTTCTTAAAATTTCAACATTAACAAAAACATCTTAGACAAAAAAGTACAAATTTCTTATAGTGGTTTTAAGGACAACTTATCTAAACTCAGTATTATAAAAAAGAAAAACTTTACATCAGATATAAGACTCAATGAGAACAAATTTTAAAATAGATAAACTAGATGTCATTTTTCATATCTGAATTCAAGCTAGACGTTATAAAAATGAGATGATAATAATAATAACAATAATAATAATAATAATAATAATAATAATAATAATAATAATAATAATAATAATAATAATAATAATAATAATAATAATAATAATAATAATAATAATAATAATAATAATAATAATAATAATAATAATAATAATAATAATAATAATAATCATATGAAGCTACATTTTAAGTTATAAAAAAATAACATTTGAAATGAATGGGAATTGAATTTAAACAGTGAATCTAAACATACCAGAAAATACGTTTAGAATCTTTATTTAGAAGGAAAGTTTTTACTTCTAACAAAAAGCTGATATTAATTACCAGGAAAGAAATATTTCGACTTGCGTTTTAAAATTGCGCTCTTTCATCGATTATCTTCTAGTCTGTGTCCAGTTTTTGCCACCATGTTTAATCTTGGAGTCATTATTGTATTATCAGCACACAGCAATAATAGTAGTAATAACCATAGTGTAAGAGGATCTTTTATTTACAATTTTGGTTGCGCATCATACTTTCGAGATCATTATGATATAAAGCAAAAAGAATGTCCGTTAAGGAAATCTTTAAATCAGTATATAGATTGTTTTTCGAGAAAATTCATATACACAAAACTAATGTTAATTTTGGAGGCATAGAGCATGTTTTTTTTTTATTTCTTTGCCTGTCCTAGTAGCTATTTCCGCTGTCTTCTGTTAAAGGCGGGCCTGGATTGTTGTAGAAAACATTCAGGTAGATGTCAAACTTTGTTTTTTTCTTTTTTCTTGTCGTAGGAAAATTTAGTCTTTTTTTTCTGATAGCTATAGTTACTATGAAAATTGAAAAGATTAAACCGTTATCTTACATTTACATGTTGTCTGGATTATCTTGTAACTTTCTCATAATTTCCTGTGTATTAAATTAATTATCTTTGTTGACAAGTTTATATTTTAAGAATGTCGCAATGAATATCGCTAAAAATTAAAGTCAGCCTTTTATCACTGATGAGGTAAGTGTGTCCACGATGAATTTTTCGCAGACTTGCCACTTGTCAAGAAAAGAAAATCTGAATGAATCTGCCCCCCCCCCCCAAAAAAAAAAAAAAATCTGAATGATAGCTTCATTTTGCTTTTAACATCTATGCAGCAGACCTTACAATATACATAACGTAGTCGTTAATGAATGCATTCGTTAGTATAGGTGCGTCTGAAATCTGATAAAAACAAGGTTTCTTAGTTTGTAATTCTTCCATGGTGAATGTGGAAAGTTCAACTTAAACCATACCTCTTTCCGTTTAAATCAAGTACTTCATGCTTTACAATACTCTTAAGATTCTCAAATTGGATGGCATTGGCATTATGAAGCATTTGATAAACTCAAAAAGAGTAGAGAGGCCAACCCAATAAGTGTACAACATGACTTCAAATAATTCATATGTATATGAACAGGAGTACTCCTTACCGAAAGGTTAAAAATATGAAGAATGACAGATCTGATTCTAGATATTTTGTACATGATTATTGGCCTTGGACCACATTGACGATCTTACGAATTTTGTTAGATCCAGGTGTTGAAAACTGAACTAAATATTTCATGAGGAACAAATTGATACCTTGCTGGAAATTTCTACTAAATATTTGTAAATATTTGATTTAAATGGAATTTAACTTACTAGGTAGGGACAAATGGGTTGAAATATAGGTAAAAAAGAAAAAAAGAAAACTTAAAATTTTATGCAAATTAGTTAACAAACATGGCGTCCACGCTACGTAAAAAAGAACATTCTCTTAAAACAAGATATCTTAAACGAATATAGAGCTAGAGCTTCAATATTTGGCAAGAAGATTTCAAACAGTATGACGCAGGTCTTGCACTAAAAGAATTGCATTTCATTGATAAATAGATTTTTTTATGAATTTGTAATTTTGTTTTCAATTTTTAGTTAAGTGAAAGCTGAAAATTAGGGTAGTACTTACTTACAAGATGGGCACAAACTTTTTTGGAGTACATATATCTTATTGATCCTAGTACAAAACATTTATCTATATGACTACTAAGAGCGTGCCAAATTTCATGTAAATCCATGAAAAAACAAAAAAGATATTGCGCTTGAAAAACTGTCAACCATGCCAAAAACTGAGTCTCCGGGAAATGCCAAAAGAGCGGGAAAAAGTGAAAATTTCATTGTTTACTCACCAAAAAAATTCTCTAAAGACCCCTAGCTGAGTAAATATCCCCTTCAGTAGCCTCTGCCTTGTCTTGGAAGCCTTTATTAATGGCTCTGAGAGTCTTTCTCGTCTTCTTAGAATACTTCGGTATCCTTCGCTTTGCGTGCTCTTAGAGTATAATTGCCTTCAATGCCAAGACACTGGAATAGCTTTACCACGGCTGATGCACCATCAGTGAAATATGCTACTGCACTATAAACAGCCTCCTCTACAGTAGCTTTCTCCACATAATATTCTTTGGAGCATCTGTCCCATACTAACTTGTTTAGGCACTCATTGCCATTTTGAGTTTTGCCATGCACGCACTTTTTTAAAAGATTTCCATTAGACAGATCCTCAAAAACAGGTTTTATGAACTGAACCACTGAAGTAGGTAAGACATGTTTATGCTTGTATGAGTCAGGGTTCAGTTTATATTTGCACCAGGAAATAAAGGGGCAAAGATGCTGCTGCTGATTTTCATCAGTTGAAGCCACGTGATATAGGACTGCCATGACGTCTGCACGCATTCTCTCCAGATTTTTAGAATTCTGCCTAATGCTAAAGCCAAAATAGTTCTGTAGAGTGGCTATTTTCTTCTTTGTTAATCTTCCTGCTCCTCCAATACCTTTTCCATCATGTAACTTTTTCCCCTTAACATTTATAATTTTTCTAAGTCTAGTCACACATCTTTTCTGAACATGGCCTACACATTCCAATTTCTCTATATCAGTCTCATGTCCATAGGGCTTTGCTTCTGAAATCTTTTTGAAGGAAGCAGTCTCCATCACCTATATACTGTGTATATCTAAGGTTTTTACTTCCTGCTGATCTTAAAAAGATCGCTTCCATCACTCCTGCGCTCCCTTTATGATTTAACTTACACTGATGCTTCAAACTCCAACTGTAATGTTCCTCTATGCCCTCTTTACCGTTCCAAAACTGACATCCTTTGTATATGTTGCTCAGCACCTCCACAGCCAAACACTTCACGGACGCATTAGATAAGGCAGTCACTACGCCATGGTGGCTTGCATGACCCCTAGGTTCCATCTGATACTGCTCTGTCTAGTACACAGTCCTCAGTTCCAGCCCCTCTCAGCTCTTCAGCAGCTAACCTCATACTGTCTAGTGCTACCTCCTTACTTGCAGAGTGAGCAGTTCTGAAAATCTTTCTATAGTTGTTTTAAGTCATGGGTGGAGGTGAATTTACATAGAGTGAGAAATGCTGTAAGGCGCTGAAACCGCGACCAAGGGAACGTACGTATATGACCATCGTCAGATCGATTTCACTATGGCCAGACTTGCTGCTTGCTCTGTTGGTCTTGAATCCTGTACTCCAAACACTACAGTTCTGATATTTCAACTCAATCTCATGACAGAAACCATTCTTTGAACTGTTCTTGAAAGCATTTGTAACACTGTAGTGATCGCTCTCTCCACATCTCACGTTTGGTGAAAAAAATTCAAATAAAATACCTGAATCTATAAGAATAAATCCACCCTGAGTTGGAAGATCAGAACCATCAGCTTCAGACCAATTTGCAGTTCTAATCTTCTTAGCAGATGCACATAGATCTAGATCTAGAGATAAATTGTCCTCAACAACTGTGCCATCGAGATTAGGCGATGTTGAATCTAGACCTATGTCTGGCTGCACTGGCACTGCATTAGAATGCCTATTACCTTAAAACTTTCGTTATCTGGGCCTTCTGGACTTGCTCTTGTTACCCATGATAACAAAACAAGAAGAATTGGTAGTTTGGATGAAAAAATATGAAGATTACTTGGATAAATGTTTGATGGACTGTCCAGATAAGACAATTTTTGGCAATCTGATTTGAAAATATTAACGACTAACGTTTACATATAACACTGACGAAAATATGGGAGTAGTTTCCCTTGCTAAACTGTTTCAAGACTTCCTATTTATATCACGGATAATATTTTTTCGTAAGGACTTTATAATATTTTTTTTCATTTTATTTTTTATTAATTTATTTTATTTTTCATTTATTTATTTACTTATTTTTTTTTTATTTTATTTTATTTATTTATTTCTTTATTTACTAATTTTTTTTCAAGGGGAGGGGGGGAGGGGGGGGGGGTAAAAAGCCATAGTTACCATATGCAAACAATGGTTGCTATAAAAATCTGTGTGAAGGGTAACCCAAGCAAACTTCTATAATTTTTTATACATTCATCAAACTATCTCTTTTTCGTTTTGAATTAGATAAAGGGATAATCAAAGCAAAAGAAAATCAATACTTTTATGTAAACTTATATTAGTGACATTTTTACTATAACAGGGGATTATACAGCAGATATCTATTGAATGACTAAATGTGTTGGACTGGATTGTAACTGCAAGATGTATATTAAATCACAAAGATTCTTTGCTAGGCTGCTTCCCTTATGTCTGTTATGTCTTGTTAACCGCCATTATTTTGGCTACTATCAATGACATAATAGACTATATGGGAGGGCTCGCCCGCGTAGGGCGATCCTCCCAGGCTTCCCTAGGAGCCTTTGTTAGTGCACTTGCGTGCTTTAGAGAATTAGCTCCCGTACTAATTCTTCTAAACTGAGTAGGGCCAGCATAAGTGGGTATGTAGAAAGATAGAAATCTCCTGCTCAGACCCCCTGCCCGGAAACGGGAAAAGTGTGTGACTGTAGCGACCCTTCGAAGTGTGAAGTTGTCTAAGCACGAAGTTGGAATTGTCCACCCTCCCAGCGTAAAAAATTCTAGACGTCGCATGACAAAGCTAGTGTAAGATCGTTTTGAAGGCGCGTCTGTAGACCGACGCGCTCTCCGCCTGTGACCCGTCGTGTTGCCTGACTATGCTAACCATCTGGGGACAAGGTCCCTGGAGTCCCCTACCCCAGAGCCACCTAATCTACCTTGCCCACCCACCAAGAGGAAACACGAACCCGGCCTCGGGTATCGGTCTGCTAAAAACCAGGCCCTTGTCGGCGATCTCACCGTCTAATGCGGTGGAATCGCCAGGCCGGCCGCTACCCGCCCTGGCCGTAACGCTTTGACTCGCGGTGAAAGTGTCGAAGCCACCGACGGGGCCTCTACCGGCACATATCGGTGAGAAGGGGAGCGAGCCTGCTTCGAATCAGCGCATGTGCCGGCCTGAGCCTACGCCTCGGAGGCGCCGGCCAAATTCCGGGGGAAAAGAAAAGACCTGCGGCATGTCACTAAGAGACCTCAGGGAGAGCCCGGGCGGGAATGCCCGGAGGCTGATCGCCGTTAGTAGCCGCGACTCCTGCGCTCGCCACCTCCCACGAACGCTTCATGAAAAAGCTCCTATGAAATCTCGTCCAAGGTCGGGCTCACCAGACCCACAATGGCTTCGCCGAGTCCGACCCCCCATTTTCAATTTCTTTTGCCGTTCAGTCAAAAACGTTAACCGGATCCCACGCCGAGGACGTAGACTGAAAACGAGTTCGGTCACTCGCCGAGGTCGCCGCAACGGACCGAATCCCCACCTCCCCCAAGGCGGGGCGCCAGACTCGCCAGTCGCGTGCGCGTGGCTAGTCGGGCTTCATAAGACACCACGGCCAGCTCCCGCACCCCCCCACCCCCTACCGAAGGACTCGGGAAGGAGGAGTTAGGACCCCGTAATGGATCAAAAATCGACACATAACTTTCTGCATTTCATTAGATGTGTCATTCGATGTATAGCTGTGCCTGAAGTTGGTAAGATCAAATCATCTCTTACTAGTCTTGCTCCTGTGTCTGACTCAACAAAATGTCATGTTGGGCATTGTTTATTTTGTTTCATGTGATATTTTTGGTTAGTTACACAGACAAGGTTTTATTGAAGATATTTCTTCTCTTTGTCGACATGATGGAAACTGGTCCTTGTTGAGGGCTGGATTATTAAAAAAAAACCTTTTTAGCCTTTTTTTCTTTTTGTATTGAGCGTTGTCTCTATCAAGTGTTTGTGGATTAGAGAAAAAAAAAAAGAATAGAATGGATGGTTATTTTCTATCTACTCAACCCCATGTCTTAACTTTCTTTATTTGCATAACTCGAATAATTGTCAGATAAAAGGTCATGCATTTTACAATAACCCAGATAATGTTCTAAAACTTGATTCAACATTAATTGTTAGAATAGAGATATTAATTTTGTCATTCAACAGACTGGCCTGAGTAGAAACGTAACGCGATGACTTTGTGAACCCGAACAAGCCCAGGTCAGCAGCTGCTGTCAAGACCAGGGAGATTTATATTTGTGGGCTGCTTTTAAGTGTCTTAACTAGTATAGACCGAACTCAGAAGATAAACGGAGTCTACTTTGCTCAATATCTTTATTTCATATGAAATCTGTTTTACCATGAACATTTACCTTGATATCTGATCTAGATCAAAGTTTATATCAAGACACACACACATACACATATATTAAATATATTCGCATTGAAATGTGGTTTTGTGTAAATGTTAGGGAAAATAAGGACAATAATCGTGGGTACAAATAATTTTTTTTTTTGTAAGGAATAATGATTCTTTTTTGTTACAATTAAAAAATTTGGAAACAAAAAAAGTACTTCTATAACCAACCTAGTTTGAAGTTTAAAAACCCTTCCCTAAAAGGTGATTTGAAGAAGATTAATATAGTTTCTTTCCCTTTAAATCTTTAAAAACAAAACAGATTATAAAAAAACACCCTCACCTGCCAATCGTAAAGTTTTACACATTTATTATTGTAATCAGAGAGTACGACTAGAGCTTCGGGAAGCAGCATCGTGTCCACAATGCTAGGGACGAGAGAGTCACTGGGAGCTCTGGCTGAGAACGTTGACCTCTGGCTGTGGAAAGATATAAATACAAAAAAAATAAGAAAATCATATATATATAAATAATATAAATCATATATTTAAAAGGAAATGAGCTGAATGCTTCTGACATGCACAAGATATCTTTTTTCTTTTACTAAAACAACACAGCAAAAGATAATCTAGTGATATATGAATTTAAAAATATTTTAGTCTAAAAACTATGATTAGAATTTGTTTCAGTTTGATAAAGAAAAATTATTGTAAAAACTAACTATCTATGAAGGATGAAATGATGTTTGTGCATCTTTTATTTTTTTTTTGTTTGCTAATACGGCGTTGAAAAATCAAAACTAATGGTAGTTTAACAAAATTTAATAACAAAAAAAATATATCTTGAATACGTTTAATTTGAATAAAAAGTATTCGTCATGGGTAACTTTATTGAAACAGCAAAAAATTATGTTCTCAAGGTTATTTGATATCTTACTTTAGGCAGGCTCTTTCCCTTTTGTCATCAATTTTGCCAGTAGTTTTTCTCTCAAATTCTCTACAGTTGAAATTCATAAGAGTAATCCATTATATAAGAAGGATCAATGAAAATCATTAACCGTCTGTAACTGGAAACTTTTACGACTTAGTTCCACCACTACTTCTTTTACATGGAAAAAGAGAAATTAAAAAGCAAAATTTGCAGCATTTTTCCTAGGATTCACTTCTCTAGAAAGGAGATATAGAAAATGGTATGGTTGCAGTTCAAAATGAGACAAATTTCACTAAGTTAACTTGTCGAGGAGTTTTTAACAAAAAATAATGATTTTTTTCGTAATTTACTAATATTGCAAATTGGATATGAGTTGCCAGTATTAATGTTTCCAACTGTTTTGAAATTGTGAATAAAAGGGAAATGTAAATATTTTTAATTTAATTGTAAGCATTTTGCAAATTAAAATTTTTCAACATGAGATATTTTACAACCGAATTTTAGCAAATTATACTGTAAGAAATTTAAGCTTAAAAATTATAAAGAAATCTAAACAGCTGTCAGGACACATCGTGACATATTATGTTGTATATGTCTTCCTATCTCCCTTTTTTCCAAGAATAAAAATGCGATTTTATTTAGTGATTTTTAATTATGTTAGACTCGTTTCTTGGATTTTTTAAAAAAATTGAGATACGTTCTAGTAATTACATTATGACTTTATGAGCCTGGTTAAAAATGCACCTTTTGAGACTTTTTCTTCGAACATTTTACGAAATTTTGATTCGAGACAGTAATGGTATCACATACATAACTGTCTCTTGTCTTCAAAGAAGAAGAAATAGATCTGATAAATCAATTTTTTAGATTATCCTTAAGAGTGGTGAGAGACTGCATTTTTATAGACTGTACAGTCATGATATCCAGGTATAGGCTCTGTATTTCAGAGATAATTGTAAATGTAGATCTAGCACTTGTAAAGTACTAAGATTTTAGGCCTACTGACCGCACAACCATTCAGTACCCTTAGACATGGACTAAATACTCACTAATTCACCATTAAACGAAGGATGCGTCAATATCGTTCAGCGGTTATCTCGAAGGATGTGTGATCAACATTGTCCTTTTTAATATACTAATACAATACAACGAAAAACGATTTACTGATATCTGAATTAAAAAATATTTTGGTTTAAATTTATCTCCAAATTTTATTTAAATTTGATAAAGGAAAGTTATTGTTAAATATTACTATTTGTGAAGGATGAACTGATATACATACAACCGCAATTTTTATTTTCGTTTACTAATATGACGTTCAGAAGACAAAAGTAATGGTATCTGAGGTAAAATTATTTTAACAAAAAAAACCAAAAAACTATTACATCTTGAATATATCTAAATTGAATAAATAACATTTGCAATGGTTTACATTATATAAACAACATACATTTCTCATCGTATGGCTATCTGATAATCCCTTCTAGACCTTACGTTGGACAGGCTCTTCTCTCTTTGTTTCTGATTTTGCCTTTATGTTTTGTAAGATGATTTTTAAAAGTTATATTTGGAGTTTTAAAGAATAATCATTTGTTAAAAATGACCAATAAATATCTTCATTATTTTGAATCTATCTGTTTCTACTTGGTTAATATTAATATAATATTTTAAGACTTAATATCTACGCAAAATTAAAAAAAGAAAGATAAAAAAGAGGGAAAGTTGCAAGGATATATTTCTCAAGAATACAGATATAAAACAATGGTTTGGCGCCAATTCTAAATGAGTGAAATTGTCACTAAGTTAACTTCTAGAGGATTTATCTAAAGGAATCCAGTTATCTTCTAGAAGAGTTATATAAATGAATCCATTTTTCGGAATTTATTAGTCTTCAAAAATGAATTCAGTCACCAGTTGTTTTTTTTTTTTTAATTTGCCAATAGAGATGGTCAATAAAAGGTGTATAATACGATAATTTAAATTTGCATTTAGGATTTTCAAAATTTTAACATCTGATGTTTTCGAACCGATTTGAAGGAATTTACATTTTGAGAAATTTAATTTTAGAAAATTTCAATAAATATAATCATCTATCCCGACACAAAATGACCTATGTTTATACGATACACTATCTCCCTTCTTTCCAAGAATTATAATGTAACTTTGTTTGGTCCTTTTAATCGCATTTTACCTTAAGCTTTTTGGAGGCCTGCATGGTGTTGCTGCTGCAGAAGCAGAAGCCTTTGTAGTTGATGGTGTTGTTACTGCAGTAGTTTGAGAAATCTGGGTTACAAAATACAGGAAAATAGTATAAATTAATGATAATATTTCGTAGCTATGGTTTATCGCTTGGCCCCATATGCGAGTAATACATTTATTACTCAAGTTATATAGGTTTGAATTCTAAAAAAGCAAAATACAATATTTTGAAGCATGTTTTAAACTTATCTATTGCTAATGTTTTGGTTTGTCTTATGTACTGAAAAAAGTTGCTATTCAATATCTGTAGAAGAATGTTTTGCAACAACATATTATATTGAGTTTATCTGCATGGTTATGATATAAATTGAGGCATAAAATTTGAATTTGTAACCGTACCCCATGTTTGTATTATACGTGCAATATATCAGTTCTTATGGTTTTAAAAGAACGCTTTAGAAATTATTTTGGTCAGAAAACAGCCATCGCGTCTTTTTTTTTATTAAACTAAATTTTCATAACATTTGAAATGAATCAGCAACTGTCTCTGAATTTGTGAGGGTTGAAAAACGTAATGAAAATGTAATGAGAGAAACTTAGAAGCAATAAGTCCATATATCATTTAATTGCTTTCGAAAAGAAAAATAAATAAATTTGGACAAGTTTTAAGAATGCTCGTCTATTTATACCCATATATTGTCACTGTAGGATATGACGCATAAGTACCTTCAAAGGCACATTTAAACCATTCTCTCCAGGGCAAGCAGGTACAAAGCTACTTATTTTAGCCTCTGTATGTGCAGAAAATTATAGAACATAAAATGTCCTAGTTGGTTGCACAAATAAAAAAAAAGCAAATCAATATTCATGAAAAGGTTAAAAGAGTCACAGTCTTAAAAGTTACACGTCTTTAATAGTAATAAAAAAAAAGAAATCTGGCGATATTTGAAGGCTTCTCTTTCTCCTTCTTCCTCTTACATTTCTGTTCCTTAAGCCCCCACTACCTCTTTTGTTGTGATATTTATAAACATTTGTTTTCTTATTACAGCTCTTGCAAGTCTTTATCCCCTTTTGAAGGCCAATTATATCTCTTTTGAGAGGACACACATGTAAGAACAGTGATCTTCTTTAGAGAGATAATAAACAAATACATTTTTTTAAAGTTTCATAACAAAATAAACGATTTGTTTCAGGAAAAAAGGAAGAGAAATGAAGGAAGGATTAAACAAACAGAGCTTCAAAGTAATATCAAGTTATAAAGTTCACCTCAATAAGTGTAAGTACATGCAGAACAAAATTCTAAAGAGGGTTATAAGGCTGATAATTTTATTGAACTCTATCAAATCTTCACATACGTCTCATTTGGGAAAAAATAATCTAAAAGACATTCCCGTCCTCCAGTAATTCTAAAAACGATTTTTTTCATTCTTACTAAAAAAAAGTTTATCCCATCGGTCTTAGAATAATTAAAACAGATGGAACATCCAATGTAATGCTTGTGAGGGATGATGAGAATTTTTTTAAACAAAAAGCCTTACTCTCCTTAACTATAATTAGCTTTAACTTTCTTTTTTTCAAATTAAACTTTCAGAAAAAAGGCAGTAAGTGCGAAAAATAGAAAGATCTATAGCGAGAGACACATGAGGAAAAAAAATAACAAGCATAATTAAATCTAATGTATTTGGCATAGAAAGGTTAAAAATTCAGTGTAATTATGATAAATGAAAGCACTGCCAAGTGTTGTAAAAAGTTCCCATACCTTTTTTGAAAAAGAAAATAAAAGTTGATTTTTGCTTTAAAAAATCATTAAAAATCTTGCATATGAAAAAAAAAAATAACAGTTTCTTGAATTTTTTTGGCAGAGTTTTGTACACGAGCAGCTTTTTTTTTTAGCGAAACCTTATTGTTCAAACCTTTTTAAATGCATTAAAATTACTGTTACCTTAGTCTTGTCACTGAGCAGTTTTTGCAGCTTCCTAAGACCTAGAATTTGGTGTTTATTAGACTCATTGGCTTCGTTAAGCTGGAAAAAAATGAAAAAGATTAATAAGTTTATACAATAATTAATGCAGAATAAATTTATAACAAGTTTAGATATCAAGTCAAATTGTTCGTAATATCTGCGTTATACATTTATAGTCATAATTATTTGTAAGATTAATAAGTTTCTAACCTTGTATAGAAAAGAACCCATGGAAAAGATAAGCTTTTAAACATCTTTGTTTTAGGCACTCCTATATGTCACCGTTTTTCAAAACTAGTTATCTTTGAATAAAAAATATTTACCTTATCTAGATCATTTTCAACTTTATGCTGGAAGGAACTTGCTTTCTCCTGAACTTCAGAAAACTTTTGCGAGAGGTTCTGCTGAGCGTCTTCAAGCTTTTCAAAAAATGACTGTTGATCATATTCAAGCTTTTCACAGAAGGTCTGCTGAGCATCGATTTTTTCTGACAGTGAGTGCTGAGCGTCCTCAAGTTTTTCACATAAAGTCTGCTGAGCATCAAACTTTTCCGACATGGTCTGCTGAGCGTCCTCAAGTTTTTCAGAGAAGGTCTGCTGAGCGTCCTCAAGTTTTTCAGAGAAGGTCTGCTGAGCGTCCTCAAGTTTTTCAGAGAAGGTCTGCTGAGCGTCCTCAAGTTTTTCAGAGAAATACTCCTGAGCCTCTCTCAGTTTTTGAGAGAGAGTCTTCTCAAGTTCCTCAAAATCTTTTCTCCACTCCATTGTCTCACCCTGTACAACATCTGATGCAGACTCAAACCCTGAAATGTAATACACAAAAAAATAAATAAGACCAGATCCTCAGAAAAAAACAAAAAAAATTAAAAAAAAAACATCCACACAGTTATCCATGCATAATCATATCGGCCACAAATTAAAGGTTTAAAAAATGAAGGAAATAGGTAACTACTTTATTACCAAAAAAAAAAATGTACCCTTTTTCAAAAGGTGTGTCTTGGATAATTACAACCCGAGTAGAGATTTGTAAAATGAAAGGAAAAGAAAACCAGCGGCGCTTAACAGTTATAAATATAATGATTAAAAAAAAATAAATTATGATGATTGTGCAAATCTTTTTCTAAATCCGCTTCAAAGTTTAATTTTTCTCAACTAAATCTCTTACCATCCAGGTCTGGTAAAGCCTGGGTAAAAAAGAGGAGAGCGAGTTCGAACACTAGTACTGCAGCTTCCCTTGACACTGAGCGCATTTTTGTTTTAACCTGAATACAATGAAAAGATCACATCATAATTTTGTTTTTTCTAAACCATATCTACATATTTCAACCTATTACTTAAAAAAGAAATGTATTTGGAAACACTTAAAATTTAATAAATATTATTTTTTTTATGATCAGCTTTTAATGTCCTAAATTGAAACAGAAACAAATTGAGCGACCGAGCTACACCTCTTCAAAACAATGCAAATTAATGCAGTGTAACAGTCTATACAATGGCGCAAATGTGACAATATCCTGGAAAAGTTAAACTCAAAGTCTAATGACAACATTCTTTTAGAAATAAAACTCAAAGTGTTATTGTTAAATTGGAGAAACACCCCAATCACGTGTACTTTACTTGTAAAACAATAAATTATTGTAGAGTTTAGTTTAAAATCCCGGTATAGGATCTGTGACTGACTTATTCTACATGTATTCTTTGGAAATATGTCTCCTTGGAAGAAGTACATTTGAGAGAGTTGTAGTCATAAAATGAGGAACTATGTGCCTTCTCAACATGGCACAAGCTGTCTTTTATTACTTTTTGAAATCTCGTAACAGTAAATCTTTTAAGGTTCAGTCACAACTACTCTTTGCATTTCCTTTTTTTGTAAACTGGATATTGATTTATTTTCGATAATTTAAATGCAAAACTCGCCTTTGTTTTTTTTTTTATATAGCATTGTCTCAGGCGAACGGAATTTTTTTTTCTAAATTTTAGCTTCTGACAAAATCCTACAATTTTAAAAAAATATAAAATTGGTTTGTTTCTTATGAACTTACGTCCGAAGTGAAAGATTTTAGTTTCTCATGGAACATGTCTTCCATATGATCAATGACCTTCTCCTTTGCAGCAAGACTACCTGGGGTCATACTGATATGAATACAAAGTAATAAGTTAATGAATATGTGTTCAAGAATGGCAATGTCAATAAAAAGAAGAAGAATAAATTTGTTATACCCACAAAAATAAACGAAAAGTTAATATGTGCGGTGATAAAAATCTAGGAGGTAAAAGTATAGGGAAGGGGTAAAAGGTAAAGAGAATGACATAATATACCAAGAGTTTAAAAACATAGAAAAGAGGTACAAAATGTAATAGGAAAAGAAAACAAACGAAAAGGAGGAATTTATAATCATACCAATATATCATAAAAAATATGACCTTATGGTAATTTAGTTAACTAGTATAGAACATTGGAAAAATTAAAGGTTAATAAGTATGAGCTTGAAGAGATTAAAAAAGCAGTAAGAAGAAAAAGATAAGAACAATTTCCTTTCGATTTTATTTTATCATATTTGATGTTCATTTATCTATCATTTCTAAAAATTGTGTATTACCCTATCCAAAAGTTATCCACTTATGCCTAAGGTCTTGTAATACTATGATAGTTCTGTGACAAGATCTAAGACAGTAAACTGTAAAGCGCGTGGAGACCATAGCTGTGTCTTGAGCTTGAGCTATGGAATGTTTCAATACAATGTCTGAATATCGTTGCGATTTTTAGAATGAAAATTTAACCACGCCGTTTTTCTAAACCATTTTTTTTTAAATTGCAAAAGGTAAAAACAGCAACTGAATAGTAGAAAGAAAAGGAGAGAAGTTTGAATGGAAAAAGGGAGAGTGAAAAGAGAGAAATTGTGAGGTAAAGGGGGAGGGGAGGCAATTGGAACACAAAACTATTCCGAAAAAAAATTGAAAATTACAAGAAATTATAGATTGCTACAGGAATACATGGTATTATTTTTTGGGCGGAAGCCTGATCCTGAGGTGTTCCCGTATGTCCCTCTAAATTGGTCTGCAACAAGGTGAGGTGATCTTGACCATCATAACAATTACGAACAACGATGTCTTAATAAATTTGCAAATATACTGATTAAATGTACTTTCCATTCAAACACTTCAACTATTTGTTTTATTATTATAGCTAATGCAGAAAGCACTTTCTTTACAGATTTCGCAAATTAGCTTATAAGATACACATTCCTCGAGGCCTGACTTCCGCAATATATCAAAAAACATTAAAGGTGTTGTCAAGCTAACAACAGGGATGTTTAAGAAACGACTGATTTGTTTGAAAGACAGAACCATGTCTCTAAAAACCTTGTAAATAAAGCATGAAAGGCAATAAGAGATGAAGACTTTTGAGAAAATATTACTTCAGCTGTTTCTTTATTCCCTTCTCTCTATCTCTCTCTCTCTTTCTCTGTCGCTCACTGACTCTTCCACTGACATTTTTTTTCTTTCAATATCAAACAAGCTATTTCCTGTGCTCAACTTTTAGCCACCTCTCCCTATTTCTCTCTATCTATCTCTCAATCTATCAATCTACCTTTCTCTCGCATCCATAGATCCTTAGGTCTAGCTCCGTGTGCCTTGTTTTCTATCTTTGTTTCACTGCCTTCTGTATCTCTAAACTAAAATTATGTATTTCAGTCATATGTGCAATTTAATAGGATTTGTTGAGGCTTGTTTGTTTATGTCCTGTCAAATTTCTATCCCTGTATATTCCATCTGTCAACATGTTTTCAGGTCTTTCGTCATTATTTGTCGGTCTCGAGCTAAATCCAGGTTTGTAGTTGATTGTTCTATACTCTCTCTCTCTCTCTCCTTCTCTCTCACTTTTAAGCTTGTATTTGCCTTTCTCTCTTTGATTTTGTTCTATTTGTTTTTAATAACTCTGCACATGTATGTAAGATAGTTGTAAATAATTGTTTGGCCTTTACTCTAATTTCAACTTTTTAATATACCCATCATATTTCATATATCTTTAAAAAAGTACCTATCTGTTGAAAAAGAATTAATAAAAAAAAAAAATAGGATATTGTAAATTGGTTCTAGATTTGAACCAATGGGATGGAAATGTAGTAAAATGATAACAGCTTGCTTCATGTAATGCTTAAAACATAATTTTATTGTTAAAATTCTATGCCAACTCTGCTTCTCTTTTATATTGTAAAATAGAATTATCTGGGAAGGAAAAAAAAAAAAACAAGTGGAGATTGAAAAGAAGTGATAATAAAGAGGTAGATAGATTGATAGAGATGGATATATAGATAGAGAATGATATAGATGAGGAGGTAGATCGATTGAGAGAGAGATATATAGATAGAGAGAGAAAGAAAAAGATACATGAATAACAAATACTACTGACGCATAAATAATTGGTAAAAAAACAATGCTCCTTAACATTATCGTTGTATCTAATTATATATATATATATATATCGGTGGTGCCTAGATTGGTAAAAACAATGCTCCTTAACATTATCGTTGTATCTAATTATATATATATATATATATATATATATATATATATCGGTGGTGCCTAGATTATAAGCTACACTGTGAGGTCCAAGCAGCTTGCAGGCTGCAGAGAAATGTTGCACAAACTACCTGCGTTGTCGAGCTCATTAGAGCATACTGTAATTAATTGGAGATTGAGGTGAGATGAGGTCACCTAGTTCTCTGGATAGCAAGGACGTCTCGGGAAGTTAGGAGGAATAAAAATGCTTCAGCGTTCGCTTGCATACTCTTTTATTCTGTTTGCTAGTCTTTCTTTTTTTTCTCGGTTCCCATTTCTCTGTGTCTCTGTGTGTCTGTCTCTCTCTCTCTCTCTCTCTCTCTCTCTCTCTCTCCCAATGTCTTTGCTTTCTCCTCATCTCTATATTAAGATCTCGTTCTATTTATGTTAGGGGAAACATAACGGTGGAGGCTTAGTAATTTAAGTTCAGTCTCTCGAATTATTATTTCCTCCCTCCCTCTCCCTCTCTCTCTCTCTCTCTCTCTCTCTCTCTCTCTCTCTTTTCGTCCACTTGTTTTCTCTATCTTTCTATATAGCTATTTACTTGGTAAGGATAAAATGCTTGTCCGAACTGCAGACGAATTTCGCAGGTACAAATTTGTGAGATGTAGATAATTTTGTACAAATGAACAATGTAACTTCTTATAACTCAAAACAACTCAATTAATAAACTTCACGACTATTAGTGATAAAAAAGAATAACCAGAGGCCATTTATTTCATCATTAACTTTAACCATTCCTACGGTTTTGAGACTGTTTTCTTTTCGAATGGTATATAAAATATAATGTAAATTATACATTTTTAAAAACATTACTTGCTTTTTTTACACATCAATTGCCTTAACTCAACAAATTACCTTTTCTGCGAGAAACAAGCATATTCCTTATGAAATCATATATTTAGTTTTAGGCCCATCTAGCGCTTTTTTTTTCTTCATAAAGTATAGCTATGGCCTCTATTTAAATCAGGTACTTAACTAATACCCAAAACCCTCTATTTCTGCAGAAATATTATACTGTTTTTTTTAAACCAAATTAAACTTTTACGTATTGAATATCACAAAACCACTGGTGAATATAGCTGACAGCAACATTTCTAACTGCCCTACTTTACAATCCACACGACATGGTTCACGACGATCCTTCTTTATAGTAGTGGGTGAAAATGTACCGGCATTGCACGTCAAAGGAGACTTTCTTTAAAAACAAAAATGGAAGGTTGTGCATAAAATTTGTGGATAATTTTTTTTTTAAATTATAACAGCCATATCGATTGAATGGGCGGGGAGGGTCAGATCGTCTATACAGAATTATGATATTATTTAAAAAATACCGTTGCTTTCCATCTTCTAATCTCTCTTTGTTTTCACTAAGAAGAAATAGAGAATATCAGAACTTTGAAACATTGGAGTTCTTCTCACAAAGCAACGATCTCAAGGGAAAAAAAAGAAATCTGATTGCAATTGTTTAAGCACCCTAAATTTAGTTTATGCTTCTACCAAGGCCATAGTACGTGGTGCTGTCGCGACGCACAATAGATACCCTGCAATTTGTTCCCAACAAATCTGGAGAACAAGTGGTCTTCAATACAAAAAAGATAGAGACCTATCAGCAGAGTCACATAACCATATAAAAATAATAAAAACCTAAACAAAACATTTCCTTTTGTAATAATACATATAACAGAGTTGTCTCCTCCAGAGCCACTCAATTCATAGTGCACTTTTGAACGAAAAAGAACCCTGAAACATTGGATTTCTTCAAATGGACTTCTTTAAATAAAATAAAGATATCCAGCAAAAAGTAAACTTAATCAGGGTACCATTGTTTTTAAAAGCAGCCATAGTTTTAGCTGATCTTACCACAGAGACCGTATACATGCTCTTCCTCCACCATCACAAACACCGCTGAGATCTAAACTAAAGTGTTGTTTCTTCTAGGATTGTGGTGTTAAAGCCCCCAGTCCAAATCTGCTTTTCCTCCTCGCAATTGTGAATGTAATCATATTTATTGCAGTAACAAATTTAGATCCATATGAGGAGTACAGATAAAATAATAAAACCAAATTCTTTGTAGATTAGATCAGTCATACGCTTGAAAAAATCAAATAATCTTCCATAGGAATTTACATATAATGGATCAGATTTTAAAAGTTGCAGATTTTTCCTTTAAAATAAAGTTGTTTATTCACAAAAACCTATGTAAAAAAAATGACCTGAGAAAATCTTGTCTGAACCCAAGTGTCAAAAGATAAAAGAAAGAAAAACAAATTCCAATCACTATTTGTCAATTTAAGTATTAAAAATCAATTATTATTATTATCGTTTAAAAAATCTTTATACCATGGAAAATTGCAACAAATGTTTATGAATTTGTCAAAAGGAGTAATAAAAGCTTATTGCATTGAAAAATATTTCAAATTATTTCAAGAAAGAAAACGGAAACAAATAAACCTCCAAACATATATATATATATATAGTTTGAAGATAAGTTGGAATAATTGATAAGAGTGCTCGACTGTGGAAGCATTTTATAGATATAGAAGATCTTACCTTAAATTCCCTTTACACCTTTGTCCTCCGCTTAAAACACAAGTGTAGTAGCAAGAGAATTTAAGGTATGATCTTCTTATATATATATATATATATATATATATATATATATATATATATATATATATATATATGCCGTGAAAAACTGGTACAGTTTTCGAATAATATAGAACTTTGAAACATAGGAATTCTTCTCAAAATCAGCCACTCATAGTAGGGTGTGAAAAATGTTATAGAATTCGATGTGCAGATCTTTGTTGATAAAGATTGCATTTCAAAAAAAGCAATCGATGACATTCTGTTTCATAGGCAAGCCACGAGAGAAAGAGAGTGCTGAAGTAATCAAGACTAGATCTAGACTAGACTCTGGAAACCAAAATAAAATTTTTGCTTTATGAAGTGTTTGTTGAGATGAAGTGTGAAAAATATTATAGCATCGGATATACCATGTGAGTGTTGCTTTCCCAGTTCTATGTTGACAATACTACCATGTTGGATGCAATAAACTTGCCAAAATTTCACTGCATATTAAAAATGAAGGTACTGAGCTAATTAATTTATTATCTTGCAAAATCTAAAGGCATCTTCTTCATTAGAGGCATTTTCGTACAAAATGTCGAGTTTGTTGTGGCTATTTTTAATTTATAAGCAGTAACAATCTGACCATTTGTGGCATGATTTGTTTACAACCAAACAGAACTGCAACACTACTGCATTACCATTTACCAAAGCATCTTGGTACCACCAGCATCTGTATCAAGATCTAGATCCATATTTTGAATGACTAATTTACATCTAAATTTGGTTCTAGACTATTTCGATTCTAGATCTAGAATCTAGATCTAAATTCTGACTACACTTCATTGATAGGAAAGTCATCAAAACACCCTGATTTTGATTCTATGTTTAAATCTAGAGAAGATAGATCTATGTTGTAGATATATTTTAAAACCTCTTATCCTGAATGACTAGATCCAGATCTAGATACTGAAAACGCTTACATCTATGTCCAGTTTTAGGCGTTTATGGAAATTCTCCGATTAAGGTGATTTAGATCGAAATCCTATAGGACCTATCTTTGAATCCAGTTCCTAGAATTCTAAATTTAGGCCTACTTTATCCTACTAAGCTTACTTACTTTCCTTTTCTGATTAATTGTGGAAGAAATATATAATCTAGATCTAAGAAAACTCAACATGTGGATCTTTTACGTAAAGATTTCATTTTAAAAAATTGATGAGATGTTCCAATCAATATCAATCTCAGAGCTTTGAAAACTTCGTTTCATAAAGGCAAGCCATTGAACGAAAGAGTGCTATGCTTTTACTAAAAGTAACTGACGCTTTTGTCTTAACCTGCAAGAGGCCAAATTCTATGTAAATTCATTTTCTTTTAGTTTTTCACTCTAGTGACAACAAAAACATGATTTTTCTACACATTCATATTTTAAAAGATGATAATTTGTTTTTTTAAAAGTTATCTAAATAAAAAATCCGAAAACATTGAAAATAGCGTTTTATATGTTATTTGGTTCCATATAACGAATTTGGCAATTGAAATTGAGGACATAGTCACAAAAACGATAGTGAATTTTCAAAAACATTTTCGGCCGAATTTCTAATCATGTTTACCCTTTTTTTCCCCGCTTGGGACACTGAACCTGAAAGATAAAAAATCAGTAACCTTCATTACTATACTTTGAGTGGTTTTGGAGAAGATAGCGGAGAAAAAATAAAAGTTGCCCTTTATAATATGGATGCCCATGTGCCTGTTGTACTGTTTCTTCTTAAGTAATCCTGAGCTGGGTTATAATGACCCAGACAGAGGCAAGCTAGATCAATCGATACTGTCCTCTCTCTCTCTCTCTCTCTCTCTCTCTCTCTCTCTCTCTCTCTCTCTCTCTCTCTCTCTCTCTCTCTCTCTCTCTCTTTCTCTCTCTCGCTCCCTCTCTTATCCTACAGTACCAGAGCTCTACACGTGTACCGACTGAACCCGCCATATGTAAAACAAAACTTTGTTTTCGACATCTAGCTGAGAAAAGAAAAAGGGGAAGAAGAGGATGATGACAAGAAGAAGAAGAAGAAGAAGAAGAAGAAGAAGAAGAAGAAGAAGAAGAAGAAGAAGAAGAAGAAGAAGAAGAAGAAGAAAAATAGGGAACAAGAACAAAAACAAAAAAGAAGAAAGGAGAAGAAAGAGAAGATGAAGACTGAAAACAACTACAAGAACAAGAGAAGAGGAAAAAGAACAAGAGCAAGGAGGTTTTTATCAAATATGAACATCTCTAAGTTTTGGCTTCTTAAACTTAAAGAACATATACACGTAGGTAAAAATCTACTTCTATAATCTAATATTAATCTTAGGCATTTCTTAAGAAATGAAATAAACATTAAGGGCTCAAGAGCTCGAATGGATTTTTAAGGTAAAGGCTTTTATATCCTAGAGCCTAAAATCATGATGTAAGATTAGCTTAAGGATAGTCCAGATCTGCTACATGTGTGGTGTTAAAAGCCTCATAAGAATGGGTCTGAAAGTCCATTGATTCAAAACAAGATGTACCATATATGATGTAAGATTTGGTTAAGAATAGTCCAGATCTACTCCATTTGGGGTGATGAAAGCCTCATAAGAATGGGTCTGAAAGTTTTGATTCAAAACAAGATGTACCATATATGATGTAAGATTTGGTTAAGAATAGTCCAGATCTACTCCATTTGGGGTGATGAAAGCCTCATAAGAATGGGTCTGAAAGTTTTGATTCACTACAAGATGTACCAAATTATACAAGATATGTATTTATATATATATATATATATATATATATATATATATATATATATATATGTGTGTGTGTGTGTGTGTGATAAAGATTAATAATAACAAAACTTTCTTTTTAATACAAATAGATAAAACTAGTACTAGAAGGTTAAGATTTATCTCACTTAAAAGGCAAGGCTCAGATAAATATCTACAATCTTTTGTGTACTTACCCTGCTGCCATTGTTTTCGGGATGAAACAGAAAAATCAGTTAAAACCTAAGTGAATAATAAAACTTATGTCCAGACCTAGATCTAGATCAGCTTTGAACCTAGTTTTCAATACAAGCTGATTTTCAAAAGATATAACTTTTGTACCGTGGACGATACGTGTCTTAAATTTACAATCAAATCTAGAGAATAAAAAGAATAATAATTACAAAAGTTTGTTGTGGCTAATAGCTGGTCTGATAATATTTATGCAGAGAATCAGTCTCTCGTCTTTATCTAGATCTGTTAGAATCTGGTCTGTTCCTGCCAAATGTTTTATAGCGTCTGACTGCAATGAAATCTAGAAAACATGTCCGCCGCCTACGAGGACGTGGCAGTTTGTGTTTCATCGAACATCCGCCCATTTTCCAAGAAATCCTGCAGAAGTGAAACTAATCTTTTTCAATATCTAAAAAATCCCGCCTGTAAAAATTGAAAATTGTTTTGAATTGTGTGGTGATGGAAGCGCGGGGAGTTATAAGAGGTGTGTATTAGTAACGATTGAATGGGCGGGGAGTGCCAGATTGTCTATACAAAATTATAATATTATTAAAAAATACCTTTTTAAATTTTTTTTTCATTCTTATTCGCTTTCCATCTTCCAATCTCTCTTGGTTTTCATAAAGAAGAAATAGAGGCATTTTATTCAAAAGAGATACGGTAGAAAAGAAGTATATCTATAAAGGAAAAGATCGGGTGAAACTAACAGGTCTGTCGTTTACTTTTAATTATACAATTTAATTGAAATAAGAAAAGAGCTTTCTAAAAAAAAATATTGCTTTGTCAAACAATATTTTTGTTTCTTTCCAGCTATATCATCAATACCATCTCTCTTTTATTCGCAAAATAGAGAAAACAGGCTTCAGACTTTGGATCAAGCCAATGTTACATGTAATGTGTTCACTATTGTAAAAGAAGGATAATATCTATGTTCTGTGAAATATTGAATGCTATGACATATAGTAAAAAAAGCAACCATAAGTTACATGAATCACTCCAATTATACTTAGATATTTTTTTAATCTTTACTTCCTTGGAAGAATACTTTTCTAATGTAATTATAAAGGTTTCATTTTTGTAATGCAAGTTTTGTCAGTTCTCAGGTTACCAAATGTTTCCTCGCCAGACCAGCGCCGCCTTGTAAATTAGTATTCCTCAGGAACTTAGAGAAGGCAACTCAAGTAGGATTATGTAACTTAATTTTCAGCTTCATTTTTTTATATCCGTCCAATAGAAGACAAAAATGGATAGGGACAAAGGAGAGAGTAAATGCTTTACGTGTTATATGCTTGTGCGTTGCTAATACAATATAGATACAATAAACATAGCAATCATGTATCTTATGTCATATAGATATAGCTATTAAACAAGAGTCACGTTCATTATGTAATTTTTTTCCTTAGCTCCCTGCCTCGTGACGTGAAGAACGACGTCGTAGAGGCCAGTGAATCGGGAATAAGTAAAAGGAAGAAGATGACTTTAAAAGCTATATCAGCACAACGAAATGACTCGGTTGATCAGGAAGAAAATTGACAGGCTCGCACCAAGTACATGGTTTTGGTTGTAAAGTCATGTTTTTAATCCAAAAATACATTTAAAAAATTAAATGAGCAATGGTAGGAAATGCGATTAAAAATGTCTACTTATATTTCTTTATATTCCAGGTCTAGCTATCTGTTCTCTTGATTTCTCTCTTTGTACCTCTGTTTATGTCTCCCTCTCTCTATCTCAATGGTTTTCGGTCCTTGTGTTGAAGAGATACAGGAGAAGGTAAAAAAAAATTTAACGACCCAGACCAAGCGAGAGAGATAAAGAGATAGAGGTAGAGAAAGGAAAGGAAATTGAATTAAAGACTGTTGGAGAGGAAAAGAGACAGAAAGAAGGAGAGTGACAAAGAGCTGTAGCAAACTTGAAGAGCAGCTGCTGTAATAGAAGAGCTTCGAGATGGTAACAAGTCGAGAGAGCACAAATGCATACCAGACGCCCTGCTTTGTTTTAAAGCCGTATATAGTTTTATTGTGTTGCCAACACTTATGTAGACGGACAGCTCTTGGCCTTCCACTTAACACACAGGATTTGAACAAACACGTCAGAAAAAGGATAAACCTTTCTGCATTATGTTTTCTGAGGAAAGTGCGCAGAGTTAAGAATTTGACCCAGATGGAAGATATTGAGAAGGCTTCTTCGTACTCATTATGTTTCCATCTCATCTATTTATGACTGTACCTAGATTAAGCTGCTCTGTGAGGTGAAAGCAACTTGCACACCGCACAGAAATGGTGCACGCACACGATGTAGCCCTGCTGTGCCGGGCTCGTTTAGAAGATAATTTAGTTGGAGATTGAGGTCAGCTGGGGTCACCTAGTTCTCAGGAATCAGACGAGTGTCTCAGGAGGTTAAGAGCAATTCAGTAGGCGGCAGTGTTAGCTTGCATTCTCTTATAACTGTTCTTATTGTAGCTTTTCTTTCTCCTCTATGTTTCTCCCTCTCTCTCTCTAACTCTCTTTCTCTCTCTTTCTTTCTCCATCTTTGTGCCACGATCACACTTTTTCGTTTTGTTTTGTTTTTTCTTATAAAACAACGGCTCAGTAATTTAATTTCAGTCTCTTAAATTATTCTTTCTGTTCTCTCTCTATCACTCTCCCCATTGTTTTATCTATCTATTTATCTACCTATGTACCTGGTATGTATAAAAATCTTGTCAAAACTGCAGTCTTCTCTAAATTTATTTAGGTCTTTCTCGCTTCAAATCTGTTTCTCTCACTATCTCTCTCTCTCTCTCTCTCTCTCTCTCTCTCTCTCTCTCTCTCTCTCTCTCTCTCTCTCTCTCTTTGGCTCTCTATGGATCTCTCTTTCTTTTCATCTCAATCTCTTTTTTTTCTTAATCTCAGACTCTTTTCTAATTTCACTTACAGTCATGCCAGCTATTAAATTAAAGAGATTGGGAAACTTTAATAAACCAACAGGTCTAACAATTGCCCAGAACCTAGTGTGTGTCTAACAATACATTTATGTTGTTTTCAAGATACGAAGTGATTCAAGTGGTGTCCTAAGTGTATATCTGATTTTTTTTTTGTTTTGTTAAGGCGATCCTGTTTGTAACGATCATCCCTTCACAATACTAAATGAGCTATGGTTATAGACATAAAAGTGGATTTATGCAATCTGAAACTATTGAAGTTAATATTGTGCTGTTTTAATATTTGACTCTTTTAATAAGCCTGAATACCTGGGTTTATACTTATATTTTTGAGGAAGGGATCTTTAATTGCTAAAGATCAAAATATTCTTTTGTTTCGTACTCTAATAGAAAAAGGTCAACCCAATACTAAACGAGATTTTTCGAACTGTCATTCTTTATGCATTGCCATTTAATTGAAATGGAAAAACCTGGCAATACCCCATAACGGTCCATACACATTCACAGTAGTTATAGGATAATTTTGTATTTTCAATTCAAAACAGTTTCAATAAAAATCAGGGCCATACAGTTCCTGTATTGTGTGTTTTTTTTAATTGTTTCTGTAATTCTCTTTTGTCTTGTCTTCCATAATACACTAGTCCTTCCTGTTACATAGACTTTAAAGAGTAACGTTTTGTCTTGTCCTCCATTATACACTAGTCCTTGCTGTTACACAGACTATAAAGACTAACGTTTTGTCTTGTCCTCCATTATACACTAGTCCTTGCTGTTACACAGACTATAAAGACTAACGTTTTGTCTTGTCCTCCATTATACACTAGTCCTTCCTGTTACACAGACTATAAAGACTAACGTTTTGTCTTGTCCTCCATTATACACTAGTCCTTGCTGTTACACAGACTATAAAGACTAACGTTTTGTCTTGTTCTCCATTATACACTATTGCTTGTTGTTACATTGACTATAAAGACTAACGTTTTGTCTTGTTCTCCATTATACACTAGTCCTTGCTGTTACATAGACTATAAAGACTAACGTTTTGTCTTGTTCTCCATTATACACTAGTCCTTGCTGTTACACAGACTATAAAGACTAACGTTTTGTCTTGTCCTCCATTATACACTAGTCCTTCCTGTTACACAGACTATAAAGACTAACGTTTTGTCTTGTTCTCCATTATACACTAGTCCTTCCTGTTACACAGACTATAAAGACTAACGTTTTGTCTTGTCCTCCATTATACACTAGTCCTTCCTGTTACACAGACTATAAAGACTAACGTTTTGTCTTGTCCTCCATTATACACTAGTCCTTCCTGTTACACAGACTATAAAGACTAACGTTTTGTCTTGTCCTCCATTATACACTAGTCCTTCCTGTTACACAGACTATAAAGACTAACGTTTTGTCTTGTCCTCCATTATACACTAGTCCTTCCTGTTACACAGACTATAAAGACTAACGTTTTGTCTTGTCCTCCATTATACACTAGTCCTTCCTGTTACACAGACTATAAAGACTAACGTTTTGTCTTGTCCTCCATTATACACTAGTCCTTCCTGTTACACAGACTATAAAGACTAACGTTTTGTCTTGTCCTCCATCATACTCTAGTCCTTCCTGTTACATAGACTATAAAGACTAACGTTTTGTCTTGTTCTCCATTAGAGACTATTCCTTCCTGTTACAAAGAGTCTAAAGACAAACGTTTTGACTTCTCCTCCATTATACACTAGTCCTTGCTGTTACACAGACTATGAAGACTAACGTTTTATCTTGTCCTCCATTATACACTAGTCCTTCCTCTTACACAGACTATAAAGGCTAACGTTTTGTCTTGTCCTCCACTATACACTAGACCTTCCTGTTACACAGACTATAAAGACTAACGTTTTGTCTTGTTCTCCATTATACACTAGTCCTTCCTGTTACACAGACTATAAAGACTAACGTTTTGTCTTGTTCTCCATTATACACTAGTCCTTGCTGTTACATAGACTATAAAGACTAACGTTTTGTCTTGTTCTCCATTATACACTAGTCCTTCCTGTTACACAGACTATAAAGACTAACGTTTTGTCTTGTTCTCCATTATACACTAGTCCTTCCTGTTACACAGACTATAAAGACTAACGTTTTGTCTTGTTCTCCATTATACACTAGTCCTTCCTGTTACACAGACTATAAAGACTAACGTTTTGTCTTGTCCTCCATTATACACTAGTCCTTGCTCTTACATAGACTATAAAGACTAACGTTTTGTCTTGTCCTCCATTATACACTAGTCCTTCCTGTTACACAGACTATAAAGACTAACGTTTTGTCTTGTTCTCCATTATACACTAGTCCTTCCTGTTACACAGACTATAAAGACTAACGTTTTGTCTTGTCCTCCATTATACACTAGTCCTTCCTGTTACACAGACTATAAAGACTAACGTTTTGTCTTGTCCTCCATTATACACTAGTCCTTGCTGTTACACAGACTATAAAGACTAACGTTTTGTCTTGTTCTCCATTATACACTAGTCCTTGCTGTTACACAGACTATAAAGACTAACGTTTTGTCTTGTTCTCCATTATACACTAGTCCTTCCTGTTACACAGACTATAAAGACTAACGTTTTGTCTTGTCCTCCATTATACACTAGTCCTTCCTGTTACACAGACTATAAAGACTAACGTTTTGTCTTGTCCTCCATTATACACTAGTCCTTCCTGTTACACAGACTATAAAGACTAACGTTTTGTCTTGTTCTCCATTATACACTAGTCCTTCCTGTTACACAGACTATAAAGACTAACGTTTTGTCTTGTCCTCCATTATACACTAGTCCTTCCTGTTACACAGACTATAAAGACTAACGTTTTGTCTTGTCCTCCATTATACACTAGTCCTTCCTGTTACACAGACTATAAAGACTAACGTTTTGTCTTGTTCTCCATTATACACTAGTCCTTCCTGTTACACAGACTATAAAGACTAACGTTTTGTCTTGTTCTCCATTATACACTAGTCCTTCCTGTTACACAGACTATAAAGACTAACGTTTTGTCTTGTCCTCCATTATACACTAGTCCTTCCTGTTACACAGACTATAAAGACTAACGTTTTGTCTTGTTCTCCATTATACACTAGTCCTTCCTGTTACACAGACTATAAAGACTAACGTTTTGTCTTGTCCTCCATTATACACTAGTCCTTCCTGTTACACAGACTATAAAGACTAACGTTTTGTCTTGTCCTCCATTATACACTAGTCCTTCCTGTTACACAGACTATAAAGACTAACGTTTTGTCTTGTTCTCCATTATACACTAGTCCTTCCTGTTACACAGACTATAAAGACTAACGTTTTGTCTTGTCCTCCATTATACACTAGTCCTTCCTGTTACACAGACTATAAAGACTAACGTTTTGTCTTGTCCTCCATTATACACTAGTCCTTCCTGTTACACAGACTATAAAGACTAACGTTTTGTCTTGTTCTCCATTATACACTAGTCCTTCCTGTTACACAGACTATAAAGACTAACGTTTTGTCTTGTCCTCCATTATACACTAGTCCTTGCTGTTACACAGACTATAAAGACTAACGTTTTGTCTTCACCTCCATTATACACTAGTCCTTGCTGTTATACAGACTATAAAGACTAACGTTTTGTCTTATGCTCCATTATACACTATTGCTTGCTGTTACCTTGACTATAAAGACTAACGTTTTGTCTTGTTCTCCATTATACACTAGTCCTTGCTGTTACATAGACTATAAAGACTAACGTTTTGTCTTGTCCTCCATCATACACTAGTCCTTCCTATTACATAGACTATGAAGACTAACGTTTTATCTTGTCCTCCATTATACACTAGTCCTTCCTGTTACACAGACTATAAAGACTAACGTTTTGTCTTGTCCTCCATTATACACTAAACCTTCCTGTTACACAGACGATAAAGACTAACGTTTTGTCTTCTCCTCCTTTATACACTAGTCCTTGCTGTTACACAGACTATAAAGACTAACGTTTTGTCTTGTCCTCCATTATACACTAGTCCTTCCTGTTACACAGACTATAAAGGCTAACGTTTTGTCTTGTCCTCCACTATACACTAGACCTTCCTGTTACACAGACTATAAAGACTAACGTTTTGTCTTGTTCTCCATTATACACTATTCCTTGCAGTTACATAGACTATAAAGACTAACGTTTTGTCTTGTTCTCCATTATACACTAGTCCTTGCTGTTACACAGACTATAAAGACTAACGTTTTGTCTTGTTCTCCATTATACACTAGTCCTTCCTGTTACACAGACTATAAAGACTAACGTTTTGTCTTGTTCTCCATTATACACTAGTCCTTCCTGTTACACAGACTATAAAAACTAACGTTTTGTCTTGTCCTCCATTATACACTAGTCCTTCCTGTTACACAGACTATAAAGACTAACGTTTTGTCTTGTCCTCCATTATACACTAGTCCTTCCTGTTACACAGACTATAAAGACTAACGTTTTGTCTTGTTCTCCATTATACACTAGTCCTTCCTGTTACACAGACTATAAAGACTAACGTTTTGTCTTGTTCTCCATTATACACTAGTCCTTCCTGTTACACAGACTATAAAGACTAACGTTTTGTCTTGTTCTCCATTATACACTAGTCCTTCCTGTTACACAGACTATAAAGACTAACGTTTTGTCTTGTCCTCCATTATACACTAGTCCTTCCTGTTACACAGACTATAAAGACTAACGTTTTGTCTTGTCCTCCATTATACACTAGTCCTTCCTGTTACACAGACTATAAAGACTAACGTTTTGTCTTGTCCTCCATTATACACTAGTCCTTCCTGTTACACAGACTATAAAGACTAACGTTTTGTCTTGTCCTCCATTATACACTAGTCCTTCCTGTTACACAGACTATAAAGACTAACGTTTTGTCTTGTCCTCCATTATACACTAGTCCTTCCTGTTACACAGACTATAAAGACTAACGTTTTGTCTTGTTCTCCATTATACACTAGTCCTTCCTGTTACACAGACTATAAAGACTAACGTTTTGTCTTGTTCTCCATTATACACTAGTCCTTCCTGTTACACAGACTATAAAGACTAACGTTTTGTCTTGTTCTCCATTATACACTAGTCCTTCCTGCTAATGTTTTGTCTTCTGTCACACAGAGACTATAAAGACTAACGTTTTGTCTTGTCCTCCATTATACACTAGTCCTTCCTGTTACACAGACTATAAAGACTAACGTTTTGTCTTGTCCTCCATTATACACTAGTCCTTCCTGTTACACAGACTATAAAGACTAACGTTTTGTCTTGTTCTCCATTATACACTAGTCCTTCCTGTTACACAGACTATAAAGACTAACGTTTTGTCTTGTTCTCCATTATACACTAGTCCTTCCTGTTACACAGACTATAAAGACTAACGTTTTGTCTTGTTCTCCATTATACACTAGTCCTTCCTGTTACACAGACTATAAAGACTAACGTTTTGTCTTGTTCTCCATTATACACTAGTCCTTCCTGTTACACAGACTATAAAGACTAACGTTTTGTCTTGTTCTCCATTATACACTAGTCCTTCCTGTTACACAGACTATAAAGACTAACGTTTTGTCTTGTCCTCCATTATACACTAGTCCTTGCTGTTACACAGACTATAAAGACTAACGTTTTGTCTTGTCCTCCATTATACACTAGTCCTTCCTGTTACACAGACTATAAAGACTAACGTTTTGTCTTGTCCTCCATTATACACTAGTCCTTCCTGTTACACAGACTATAAAGACTAACGTTTTGTCTTGTCCTCCATTATACACTAGTCCTTCCTGTTACACAGACTATAAAGACTAACGTTTTGTCTTGTCCTCCATTATACACTAGTCCTTCCTGTTACACAGACTATAAAGACTAACGTTTTGTCTTGTCCTCCATTATACACTAGTCCTTCCTGTTACACAGACTATAAAGACTAACGTTTTGTCTTGTTCTCCATTATACACTAGTCCTTCCTGTTACACAGACTATAAAGACTAACGTTTTGTCTTGTTCTCCATTATACACTAGTCCTTCCTGTTACACAGACTATAAAGACTAACGTTTTGTCTTGTCCTCCATTATACACTAGTCCTTCCTGTTACACAGACTATAAAGACTAACGTTTTGTCTTGTTCTCCATTATACACTAGTCCTTCCTGTTACACAGACTATAAAGACTAACGTTTTGTCTTGTCCTCCATTATACACTAGTCCTTCCTGTTACACAGACTATAAAGACTAACGTTTTGTCTTGTTCTCCATTATACACTAGTCCTTCCTGTTACACAGACTATAAAGACTAACGTTTTGTCTTGTCCTCCATTATACACTAGTCCTTCCTGTTACACAGACTATAAAGACTAACGTTTTGTCTTGTCCTCCATTATACACTAGTCCTTCCTGTTACACAGACTATAAAGACTAACGTTTTGTCTTGTTCTCCATTATACACTAGTCCTTGCTGTTACACAGACTATAAAGGCTAACGTTTTGCTTGTCCTCCATTATACACTAGTCCTTCCTGTTACACAGACTATAAAGACTAACGTTTTGTCTTGTTCTCCATTATACACTAGTCCTTGCTGTTACATAGACTATAAAGACTAACGTTTTGTCTTGTTCTCCATTATACACTAGTCCTTGCTGTTACACAGACTATAAAGACTAACGTTTTGTCTTGTCCTCCATTATACACTAGTCCTTCCTGTTACACAGACTATAAAGACTAACGTTTTGTCTTGTCCTCCATTATACACTAGTCCTTCCTGTTACACAGACTATAAAGACTAACGTTTTGTCTTGTCCTCCATTATACACTAAACCTTCCTGTTACACAGACGATAAAGACTAACGTTTTGTCTTCTCCTCCTTTATACACTAGTCCTTGCTGTTACACAGACTATAAAGACTAACGTTTTGTCTTGTCCTCCATTATACACTAGTCCTTGCTGTTACACAGACTATAAAGACTAACGTTTTGTCTTGTTCTCCATTATACACTAGTCCTTCCTGTTACACAGACTATAAAGACTAACGTTTTGTCTTGTTCTCCATTATACACTAGTCCTTCCTGTTACACAGACTATAAAGACTAACGTTTTGTCTTGTTCTCCATTATACACTAGTCCTTCCTGTTACACAGACTATAAAGACTAACGTTTTGTCTTGTCCTCCATTATACACTAGTCCTTCCTGTTACACAGACTATAAAGACTAACGTTTTGTCTTGTTCTCCATTATACACTAGTCCTTCCTGTTACACAGACTATAAAGACTAACGTTTTGTCTTGTTCTCCATTATACACTAGTCCTTCCTGTTACACAGACTATAAAGACTAACGTTTTGTCTTGTTCTCCATTATACACTAGTCCTTCCTGTTACACAGACTATAAAGACTAACGTTTTGTCTTGTCCTCCATTATACACTAGTCCTTCCTGTTACACAGACTATAAAGACTAACGTTTTGTCTTGTTCTCCATTATACACTAGTCCTTCCTGTTACACAGACTATAAAGACTAACGTTTTGTCTTGTTCTCCATTATACACTAGTCCTTCCTGTTACACAGACTATAAAGACTAACGTTTTGTCTTGTCCTCCATTATACACTAGTCCTTCCTGTTACACAGACTATAAAGACTAACGTTTTGTCTTGTCCTCCATTATACACTAGTCCTTCCTGTTACACAGACTATAAAGACTAACGTTTTGTCTTGTCCTCCATTATACACTAGTCCTTCCTGTTACACAGACTATAAAGACTAACGTTTTGTCTTGTTCTCCATTATACACTAGTCCTTCCTGTTACACAGACTATAAAGACTAACGTTTTGTCTTGTCCTCCATTATACACTAGTCCTTCCTGTTACACAGACTATAAAGACTAACGTTTTGTCTTGTCCTCCATTATACACTAGTCCTTCCTGTTACACAGACTATAAAGACTAACGTTTTGTCTTGTCCTCCATTATACACTAGTCCTTCCTGTTACACAGACTATAAAGACTAACGTTTTGTCTTGTTCTCCATTATACACTAGTCCTTCCTGTTACACAGACTATAAAGACTAACGTTTTGTCTTGTTCTCCATTATACACTAGTCCTTCCTGTCACACAGACTATAAAGACTAACGTATTGTCTTGTTCTCCATTATACACTAGTCCTTCCTGTTACACAGACTATAAAGACTAACGTTTTGTCTTGTCCTCCATTATACACTAGTCCTTCCTGTTACACAGACTATAAAGACTAACGTTTTGTCTTGTTCTCCATTATACCCTTGTCCTTCCAATTACACAGACTATAAAGACTAACGTTTTGTCTTGTTCTCCATTATACACTAGTCCTTCCTGTTACACAGACTATAAAGACTAACGTTTTGTCTTGTTCTCCATTATACACTAGTCCTTCCTGTTACACAGACTATAAAGACTAACG
>JAWDGP010002743.1:0-14691 GCA_033675545.1 Elysia crispata | reverse complement strand
AGTTACGTATTGCTCAACAACTACCAAAACTACAACTATAACTACTAACACTACAACTACAATTACAACAACTAACAACTACAACAACTACAACTACAACTACAACAACTACATTGAAAACTACAACTACAACAATTCCAGCTACAACTACAACTACAACAACTACAACTACAATTACAACAACTACAACTACAACTACAACTACAACTACAACAACTACATCTACAACTACAAATACAACAACTACAACTACAACTACAACTACAACTACAACAACTACAACTACAACTACAACTACAACAACTACAACTACAACTACAACAACTACAACTACAACTACAACTACAACTACAACAACTACAACTACAACTACAACTACAACAACTACAACTACAACTACAACTACAACAACCACAACTACAACAACTACAACTATAACTACAACTACAACACCTACAACTATAACAACTACAACTACAACTACAACTACAACAACTACAACTACAACTACATCTACAACAACTACAACTACAACTACAACTACAACAACTACAACTACAACTACAACTACAACAACTACAACTACAACAACTACAACTACAACTACAACAACTACAACTATAACTACAACTACAACAACTACAACAACTACAACTACAACTACAACTACAACAACTATAACTACAAAAACTACAACTACAACTACAACTACGACGACAACTACAACAACTACAACTACAATGACAACTACAACAACTACAAACAACTATACCTACAACTAAAACAACTACAACTACATCTACAACTACAACAACTACAACTACAACTACAACAACTACAACTACAACTACAACAACTACAACTACAACTACAAGTAGCACAACTACAACTACAACTACCACTACAAAGACTACAACTACAACTACAACTACAACAACTACAGCTACAACTACAACTACAACTACATCTACAACTACAACTACAACTACAACTACAACAACTACAAGTACAAATACAACTACTACAACTTCAACTACAACTACAACAACTACAACTACAACTACAACTACAAAAACTACAACTACAACTACAACTACAACAACTACAACTTCTAACTACAACAAATACAACTACAACTAAAAAACTACAACAACTACAACTACAACTACAACTACAACAACTAAAACTACAACAACTACAACTACAACTACAACAACTACAACTACAACTACAACTACAACAACTAAAACTACAACTACAACTACAACAACTACAACTACAACTACATCTACAACAACTACAACTTCCTTCCCTTTAGCAACTACAACTACAACTACAACTACAACAACTACAACTACAACAACGACAACTACAACTACAACTACATCTACAATCACAACTACTACAACTACAACTACAACAACTACAACAACTACAACTACAACAACTACAACTACAACTACAACTACAACAACTACAACTACAACTACAATTACAACAACTACAACTACAACTACAACTACAACAACTACAACTACAACTACAACTACAACAACTAAAACTACAACAACTACAACTACAACTACAACAACTACAACTACAACTACAACTACAACTACAACTACAACAACTAAAACTACAACTACAACTACAATAACTACAACTACAACTACATCTACAACAACTACAACTGCAACTACAACAACTACAACAACTACAACTACAACTACAACTACAACAACTACAACTACAACTACAACTACAAAAACTACAACTACAACTACAACTACAACAACTACAACTACAACTACAACAACTACAACTACAACTAAAACAACAACAACTACAACTAGAACAACTATACAGAGTATAACTACAACAACTACAACTACACTTCTAACTACACCAACAACTACAACTGCAACTACAAATCTTACAACTACAACAACTACAACTACAACAACTAAAACTACAACAAATACAACTAAAACTACAACTAAAACAACTACAACTACAACTACAACTACAACAACTACAACTACAACTACAACTACAACAACTACAACTACAACTACAACTACAACAACTACAACTACAACTACAACTACAACAACTACAACTACAACAACTACAACAACTACAACTACAACTACAACTACAAAAACTACAACTACAACTACAACAACAACTACAACTACAACTACAACTACAACAACACTACAACTACAACAACTACAACAACTAAAACAACAACTACAACAACTACAACAACTACAACAACTACTACAACTACAACTACAACAACTATAACTACAACTACAACAACCACAACTACAACAACTACAACTACAACTACAAGTACAACTACAACTACAACAACAACTACAACAACTACAACAACTACAACTACAACAACTACAACAACTACAACTACAACAACTACAACTACAACAACGACAACTACAACTACAACTACATCTACAATCACAACTACTACAACTACAACTACAACAACTACAACAACTACAACTACAACAACTACAACTACAACTACAACAACTACAACTACAATTACAACAACTAAAACTACAACTACAACTACAACAACTACAACTACAACTACAACTACAACAACTAAAACTACAACAACTACAACTACAACTTCTATAACTACAACTACAACTACAACTATACTTCTATAACTACAACAACTAAAACTACAACTACAACTACCATCTTCTTCTTCATCTAGAACAACTACAACTACAACTACAACTACAACAACTACAACTACAACTACAACTACAACAACTACAACTACAACTACAACTACAAAAACTACAACTACAACTACAACTACAACAACTACAACTACAACTACAACAACTACAACTACAACTACAACTACAACAACTACAACAACTACAACTACAACTACAACTACAAAAACTACAACTACAACTACAACAACTACAACTACAACAACAACAGCAACTACAACTACAACTACAACTACAACAACACTACAACTACCACAACTACAACAACTGCTACAACTACAACTACAACAACTACAACTACAACTAAAACAACTAAAACTACTACAACTACAACTACAACTACCACTACAACAACTACATCTACAACTACAAATACAACAACTACAACTACAACTACAACTATAACAACTACAACTACAACTACAACTACAACGACTACAACTACAACTACAACTACAACAACAACAACTACAACTACAACTACAACAACTACAACTACAACTACAACTACAAAAACAACTACAACAACTACAACAACTACAACTACAACAACTACAACAACTACAACTACAACTACAACTACAAAAAATCAAACTACAACTACAACTACAACAACTACAACTACAACTACAACTACTAAAACTACAACTACAACTACAACAACCACAACTACAACAACTACAACTACAACTACAACTACAACAACTACAACTACAACTACAACTACAACATTTACAACTACAACTACAACTACAACAACACTACAACTACAAAAACTACAACAACTAAAACAACAACTACAACAACTACAACAACTACAACAACTACTACAACTACAACTACAACAACTATAACTACAACCACAACAACCACAACTACAACAACTACAACTACAACTACAAGTACAACTACAACTACAACAACAACTACAACAACTAAAACAACTACAACTACAACAACTACAACAACTACAACTACAACAACTACAACAACTACAACTACAACAACGACAACTACAACTACAACTACATCTACAATCACAACTACTACAACTACAACTACAACAACTACAACAACTACAACTACAACAACTACAACTACAACTACAACTACAACAACTACAACTACAACTACAACTACAACAACTACAACTACAACTACAACTACAACAACTAAAACTACAACAACTACAACTACAACTACAACAACTAAAACTACAACTACAACTACAACAACTACAACTACAACTACATCTACAACAACTACAACTGCAACTACAAAAACTACAACTACAACTACAACTACAATAACTACAACTACAACTAAAACTACAACAAATACAACTACAACTACAACTACAACAAAGACAACTACAACTACAACTACAACAACTACAACTACAACTACAAACTACCTTCAAGCTTCACAACAGCACCCAACTACAACTACAAAACTACCAACTACAACACAACAACTACAACTACAACTACAACTATAGCAGCAACTACAACTTCAACTACAACTACAACTACATTCCCAACTACAACTACAACTACAACAACTACAAAGACTACAACAACAACTGCAACTACAACTACAACTACAACTACAACTACAACTACAAAGACATTACCGCTACAACTACAACTACTATAACTACAACAAGCTACAACTAGCAACTAAAAACTACAACTACAACTACAACTACAACAACTACATATACTACAACTTAACATTCTACAACTTTATGACATACAACTACAACTACAACTACTTAACAACTACAACTTGTCCAACTACTACTATGTGTGCAACTACAACAACTACAACTACACACTACAACTACAACATGCCTTTATTCCCACAAATACAACTTCAACTACAACATGTTGTACTACAACTATTCCAACTGTGTGTGTGTGTCTTACATTTGTATCTACAACAACTACTACTACAACAACTATTCATACTGACAACTACAACAACTACAACTACAACTACAACTACACACTACAACTTATGACAACCATGAGAGCAACTGACAATTGACAACAATCAAGCAATCTCTCATTATACAAACTACAACTTACAGCAACTACACATAACATTACAACTACAACAACTAGAACTACAACATACAACTACAACAACTACAACCCTACAACTACAACTACAACAACTACAACTACAACTACAACAACAACAACTACAACTATCAACTACAACAATCTACAACAAGCCCTGGTCGACAACTAGAATACAAGCTACAACAACTACAACAATGACTACAACTACAACAACTACAACTAGAACTACAACTACTACAACCTACTGGCCTGACTACAACTACAACAACTACAACTACAACTACAACTACAACAACTACAACTACAACTTCAACTACAACAACTACAACTACAACTACAACTACAACAACTACAACTACAACTACAACTACAACTACAACAACTACAACTACAACTACAACTACAACAACTACAACTACAACTACAACAACTACAACTACAACTACAACAACTACAACTACAACTACAACAACTACAACTACAACTACAACTACAACTACAACAACTACAACTACAACTACAACTACAACTACAACTACAACTACAACTACAACAACTACAACTACAACTACAACTACAACAACTACAACTACAACTACAACTACAACTACAACTACAACTACAACTACAACTACAACTACAACTACAACAACTACAACTACAACTACAACTACAACAACTACAACTACAACTACAACTACAACAACAACAACTACAACTACAACAACTACAACTACAACTACAACTACAACAACTACAACTACAACTACAACTACAACAACTACAACTACAACTACAACTACAACAACTACAACTACAACTACAACTACAACTACAACTACAACAACTACAACTACAACTACAACAACAACAACTACAACTACAACTACAACAACTACAACTACAACTACAACTACAACAACTACAACTACAACTACAACTACAACAACTACAACTACAACTACAACTACAACAACTACAACTACAACTACAACTACAACAACTACAACTACAACTACAACTACAACAACTACAACTACAACTACAACTACAACTACAACTACAACTACAACTACAACTACTACAACTACAACTACAACTACAACTACAACTACAACTACAACAACTACAACTACAACTACAACTACAACAACTACAACTACAACAACTACAACTACAACTACAACTACAACAACTACAACTACAACTACAACAACTACAACTACAACTACAACTACAACAACAACAACTACAACTACAACTACAACTACAACTACAACTACAACTACAACAACTACAACTACAACTACAACTACAACTACAACTACAACTACAACTACAACTACAACTACAACTACAACAACTACAACTACAACTACAACAACTACAACTACAACTACAACTACAACAACTACAACTACAACTACAACTACAACAACTACAACTACAACTACAACTACAACTACAACTACAACTACAACTACAACTACAACTACAACAACTACAACTACAACTACAACTACAACAACTACAACTACAACAACTACAACTACAACTACAACTACAACAACTACAACTACAACTACAACTACAACAACTACAACTACAACTACAACTACAACAACTACAACTACAAAAACTACAACTACAACAACTACAACAACTACAACTACAACTACAACAACTAAAACTACAACAACAACTACAACTACACCTACAACTACAACAACTACAACTACAACTACAACAACTACAACTACAACTACAACTACAACTACAACTACAACTACAACTACAACTACAATTACAACAACTACAACTACAACTACAACAACTACAACTACAACTACAACTACAACTACAACTACAACAACTACAACTACAACTACAACTACAACTACAACAACTACAACTACAACAACTACAACTACAACTACAACTACAACTACAACAACTACAACTACTACAACTACAACTACAACTACAACAACTACAACTACAACTACAACTACAACAACTACAACTACAACTACAACTACAACTACAACAACAACTACAACTACAACAACTACAACTACAACTACAACTACAACAACTACAACTACAACAACAACTACAACTACAACTACAACAACTACAACTACAACTACAACTACAACTACAACTACAACTACAACTACAACAACAACAACTACAACAACAACAACTACAACTACAACAACTACAACTACAACTACAACAACTACAACTACAACTACAACTACAACAACTACAACTACAACTACAACAACTACAACTACAACTACAACTACAACTACAACTACAACTACAACTACAACAACTACAACTACAACTACAACTACAACAACTACAACTACAACTACAACTACAACTACAACTACAACTACAACTACTACAACTACAACTACAACAACTACAACTACAACTACAACAACTACAACTACAACTACAACTACAACTACAACTACTACAACTACAACAACTACAACTACAACTACAACTACAACAACTACAACTACAACTACAACTACAACAACTACAACTACAACTACAACTACAACAACTACAACTACAACTACAACTACAACAACTACAACTACAACTACAACAACTACAACTACAACTACAACTACAACTACAACTACAACTACAACAACTACAACTACAACAACTACAACTACAACTACAACTACAACTACTACAACTACAACTACAACAACTACAACTACAACTACAACTACAACTACAACTACAACTACAACAACTACAACTACAACTACAACTACAACTACAACTACAACTACAACTACAACTACAACTACAACTACAACTACAACTACAACTACTACTACAACAACTACAACAACTACAACTACAACTACAACTACAACAACTACAACTACAACTACAACTACAACAACTACAACTACAACTACAACTACAACAACTACAACTACAACTACAACAACTACAACTACAACTACAACTACAACTACAACTACAACTACAACTACAACAACTACAACTACAACTACAACAACTACAACTACAACTAATACAACAACTACAACTACAACTACAACTACAACAACTACAACTACAACTACAACAACTACAACTACAACTACAACTACAACAACTACAACTACAACTACTACAACTACAACAACTACAACTACAACTACAACTACAACTACAACTACAACTACAACAACAACTACAACTACAACTACAACTACAACTACAACAACTACAACTACAACTACAACAACTACAACTACAACTACAACTACAACAACTACAACTACAACTACAACTACAACTACAACTACAACTACAACTACAACTACAACTACAACTACAACTACAACTACAACTACAACAACTACAACTACAACTACAACTACAACTACAACTACAACTACAACTACAACTACAACAACTACAACTACAACTACAACAACTACAACTACAACTACAACTACAACAACTACAACTACAACTACAACTACTACAACTACAACAACTACAACTACTACAACAACTACAACTACAACTACAACTACAACTACAACTACAACAACTACAACTACAACTACAACAACTACAACTACAACTACAACTACAACAACTACAACTACAACTACAACTACAACAACTACAACTACAACTACAACTACAACAACTACAACTACAACTACAACTAGAACAACTACAACTACAACTACAACTACAACAACTACAACTACAACTACAACTACAACTACAACTACAACAACTACAACTACAACTACAACTACAACAACTACAACTACAACTACAACTACAACAACTACAACTACAACTACAACTACAACAACTACAACTACAACTACAACAACTACAACTACAACTACAACAACTACAACTACAACAACTACAACTACAACTACAACAACTACAACTACAACTACAACTACAACAACTACAACTACAACTACAACTACAACAACTACAACTACAACTAAACTACAACTACAACAACTACAACTACAACTACAACTACAACAACTACAACAACTACAACTACAACTACAACAACTACAACTACAACTACAACTACAACAACTACAACTACAACTACAACTACAACAACTACAACTACAACTACAACTACAACTACAACTACAACTACAACTACAACTACAACAACTACAACTACAACAACTACAACTACAACAACTACAACTACAACTACAACTACAACTACAACTACAACTACAACTACAACTACAACTACAACTACAACTACAACAACTACAACTACAACTACAACTACAACAACTACAACTACAACTACAACTACAACAACTACAACTACAACTACAACTACAACTACAACTACAACTACAACTACAACAACTACAACTACAACTACAACAACTACAACTACAACTACAACTACAACAACACTACAACTACAACTACAACTACAACAACTACAACTACAACTACAACTACAACAACTACAACTACAACTACAACTACAACAACTACAACTACAACTACAACTACAACTACAACTACAACTACAACTACAACTACAACAACTACAACTACAACTACAACTACAACAACTACAACTACAACTACAACAACTACAACTACAACTACAACTACAACTACAACTACAACAACTACAACTACAACTACAACAACTACAACTACAACTACAACTACAACAACTACAACTACAACTACAACTACAACTACAACTACAACAACTACAACTACAACTACAACTACAACAACTACAACTACAACTACAACTACAACTACAACAACTACAACTACAACTACAACTACAACAACTACAACTACAACTACAACTACAACTACAACTACAACTACAACTACAACAACTACAACTACAACTACAACTACAACTACAACAACTACAACTACAACTACAACAACTACAACTACAACTACAACTACAACTACAACAACTACAACTACAACTACAACAACTACAACTACAACAACTACAACTACAACTACAACTACAACTACAACAACTACAACTACAACAACTACAACTACAACTACAACAACTACAACTACAACTACAACTACAACTACAACAACTACAACTACAACTACAACTACAACTACAACAACTACAACTACAACTACAACAACTACAACTACAACTACAACTACAACTACAACTACAACTACAACTACAACTACAACAACTACAACTACAACTACAACAACTACAACTACAACTACAACTACAACTACAACTACAACAACTACAACTACAACTACAACAACTACAACTACAACTACAACTACAACTACAACAACTACAACTACAACTACAACAACTACAACAACTACAACTACAACTACAACAACTACAACTACAACTACAACTACAACAACTACAACTACAACTACAACAACTACAACTACAACTACAACTACAACTACAACTACAACTACAACTACAACTACAACTACAACAACTACAACTACAACTACAACTACAACAACTACAACTACAACTACAACTACAACAACTACAACTACAACTACAACAACTACAACTACAAAAAATACAACTACAACTACAACTACAACTACAACTACAACTACAACAACTACAACTACAACAACTACAACTACAACTACAACTACAACTACAACTACAACTACAACTACAACTACAACTACAACAACTACAACAACTACAACTACAACTACAACTACAACTACAACAACTACAACTACAACTACAACTACAACAACTACAACTACAACTACAACAACTACAACTACAACTACAACTACAACTACAACTACAACTACAACTACAACTACAACTACAACTACAACTACAACTACAACAACTACAACTACAACTACAACTACAACAACTACAACTACAACTACAACTACAACTACAACAACTACAACTACAACTACAACTACAACAACTACAACTACAACTACAACTACAACTACAACTACAACAACAACTACAACTACAACAACTACAACAACTACAACTACAACTACTACAACTACAACTACAACTACAACTACAACTACAACTACAACTACAACTACAACTACAACAACTACAACTACAACTACAACTACAACAACTACAACTACAACTACAACTACAACAACTACAACTACAACTACAACTACAACAACTACAACTACAACTACAACAACTACAACTACAACTACTAGAACTACAACAACTACAACTACTACAACTACAACAACTACAACTACAACAACTACAACTACAACTACAACTACAACTACAACTACAACTACAACTACAACAACTACAACTACAACTACAACTACAACTACAACTACAACTACAACTACAACAACTACAACTACAACTACAACTACAACAACTACAACTACAACTACAACTACAACAACTACAACTACAACTACAACAACTACAACTACAACTACAACTACAACAACTACAACTACAACTACAACAACTACAACTACAACTACAACTACAACAACTACAACTACAACTACAACAACTACAACTACAACTACAACTACAACAACTACAACTACAACTACAACAACTACAACAACTACAACTACAACTACAACTACAACAACTACAACTACAACTACAACAACTTAACTACAACTACAACTACAACTACAACAACTACAACTACAACTACAACTACAACAACTACAACTACAACTACAACAACTACAACTACAACTACAACTACAACAACTACAACTACAACTACAACTACAACAACTACAACTACAACTACAACAACTACAACTACAACTACAACTACAACTACAACTACAACTACAACTACAACTACAACAACTACAACTACAACTACAACTACAACAACTACAACTACAACTACAACTACAACAACTACAACTACAACTACAACTACAACAACTACAACTACAACTACTACAACTACAACAACTACAACTATAACTACAACTACAACTACAACTACAACTACAACAACTACAACTACAACTACAACTACAACAACTACAACTACAACTACAACAACTACAACTACAACTACAACTACAACTACAACAACTACAACTACAACTACAACAACTACAACTACAACTACATTTACAACTACAACAACTACAACTACAACTACAACTACACTTACAACTACAACTACAACTACAACTACACCTACAACTACAACTACAACTACAACTACAACTACAACAACTACAACTACAACTACAACAACTACAACTACAACTACAACTACAACAACTACAACTACAACTACAACTACAACTACAACAACTACAACTACAACTACAACAACTACAACTACAACTACAACTACAACAACTACAACTACAACTACAACTACAACAACTACAACTACAACTACAACTACAACAACTACAACTACAACTACAACAACTACAACTACAACTACAACTACAACTACAACAACTACAACTACAACTACAACAACTACAACTACAACTACAACTACAACAACTACAACTACAACTACAACTACAACAACTACAACTACAACTACAACTACAACAACTACAACTACAACTACAACTACAACAACTACAACTACAACTACAACTACAACTACAACTACAACTACAACAACTACAACTACAACTACAACAACTACAACTACAACTACAACTACAACAACTACAACTACAACTACAACAACTACAACTACAACTACAACTACAACAACTACAACTACAACTACAACTACAACAACTACAACTACAACTACAACTACAACAACTACAACTACAACAACTACAACTACAACTACAACTACAAGAATAACTACAACTACAACTACAACAACTACAACTACAACTACAACTACAACAACTACAACTACAACTACAACAACTACAACTACAACTACAACTACAACTACAACTACAACTACAACTACAACTACAACAACTACAACTACAACTACAACTACAACTACAACTACAACTACAACTACAACAACTACAACTACAACTACAACTACAACTACAACTACAACTACAACTACAACTACAACTACAACTACAACTACAACAACTACAACTACAACTACAACTACAACTACAACTACAACTACAACTACAACTACAACTACAACAACTACAACTACAACTACAACTACAACAACTACAACAACTACAACTACAACTACAACAACTACAACTACAACTACAACTACAACAACTACAACTACAACTACAACTACAACAACTACAACTACAACTACAACAACTACAACTACAACTACAACTACAACAACTACAACTACAACAACTACAACTACAACTACAACAACTACAACTACAACTACAACTACAACAACTACAACTACAACTACAACTACAACTACAACTACAACTACAACTACAACTACAACTACAACAACTACAACTACAACTACAACAACTACAACTACAACTACAACTACAACAACTACAACTACAACTACAACAACTACAACTACAACTACAACTACAACTACAACAACTACAACTACAACTACAACTACAACAACTACAACTACAACTACAACTACAACAACTACAACTACAACTACAACAACTACAACTACAACTACAACTACAACAACTACATCTACAACTACAACTAAAACTAAACAACTACAACTACAACTACAACAACTACAACTACAACTACAATTACAACAACTACATCTACAACTACAACTACAACAACTACAACTACAACTACAACTAGACTACAACTACAACTACAACAACTACAACTACAACAACTACAACTACAACAACTACAACTACAACTACAACAACTACAACTACAACTACAACTACAACAACTACAACTACAACTACAACAACTACAACTACAACTACAACTACAACTACAACTACAACTACAACTACAACAACTACAACTACAACTACAACTACAAACTACAACAACTACAACTACAACTACAACAACTACAACTACAACTACAACTACAACAACTACAACTACAACTACAACTACAACTACAACTACAACTACAACTACAACTACAACAACTACAACTACAACTACAACTACAACAACTACAATTACAAATACAACTACAACAACTACAACTACAACTACAACTACAACAACTAGAACTACAACAATTACAACTACAACTACAACAACTAACACTACAACTACAACTACAACTACAACTTCAACAACTACAACTACAACTACAACTACAAATACAACTACAACAACTACAACTACAACTACAACTACAACTACAACTACAACTACAACAACTACAACTACAACTACAACTACAACAACTACAACTACAACTACAACAACTACAACTACAACTACAACTACAACTACAACAACTACAACTACAACTACAACTACAACTACAACAACTACAACTACAACTACAACAACTACAACTACAACTACAACTACAACAACTACAACTACAACTACAACAACTACAACAACAACTACAACTACAACTACAACTACAACAACTACAACAACTACAACTACAATAACAACTACAACAACTACAACTACAATTACAACTACAACTACAACTACACTTACAACTACAACTACAACAACTACAACAACAACTACAACAACTACAACTACAACTACAACTACAACAACTACAACTACAACTACAACTACAACAACTACAACTACAACTACAACTACAACAACTACAACTACAACTACAACTACA